>BGPR01003288.1:62973-111351 GCA_013235015.1 Araneus ventricosus | reverse complement strand
TTCTTACACTTTCTCATAGTGTTTAAGAATAATGCATTCTTTAGTATACTGGACTTTAGATTATGGATAGATGAAATTTTAACATAAGCTTTTAAAGCAGATATTCTTGTTCTTGCTCAGTACATAGAAAGATGTTTACAAACCATTGGAAGATAAGACCTGTCATCCCTTTTGGTCGCCTTTGGTCTCAAATGTTCTTGCTTTCCCTCATTAGCAATCAATATAGGCATAACACATGGCGTGACCCTATTAGCTGAAACTCCTCCACAATAGTCATACGCTATCATTCGGAATATCGTAACAACATCGTGGAGGTATCGTAAAATATCTTGTGCTAATAGGGGAGTAAAATTTTTATTGTTATTAGAGGACATATGAATTAGTTCTACATGGGGTGGCGAAACACTGTTAGTGAAATGGTACACCCCTTATTCAGTCGAAAACTTCTATTGGTGTAGCCCTTGTTGAGTGGAAAAATTCTGCTGACACATTGCAAAAATTTTGCTGTTCTTATTAACGGAAAAGCGGACTGGTCCCAGATAAAACATGCACACTTGCAGCAAGTGTGATTTTCTTGATATTAACTTGCCATGACAAACTTGATGCGGCAACTTTGCAGCAAACTTCCTGAAAAGTAACAAAGCATAATCGGCCAACCCACTTGCAAAACAAATTTGCTGTGAAGTTGTTATGACAAACTTCACAGCACAATTACAAAACAAGTTTGCTGCAAAGTTGATACAACACAGTTGACCTGGATACAGTTATATATATCTGGTTTTGAACTTTGTCTCTGCTTTAAAAAACATACAATTTTTAATAGCATCTACTAGACCGTTCTTCTTTTTATTAATTCAATAAGTCAATGATAAATTTTTTAAAACTAACTAGGTCTTTTTATAAAAAAGATTTAAAATTCTACATCTTTTTACTAAATATAGAATAGCACTTTAAAGAAAATTATATATATCGCCTTTTTTAATGTTGAAATTTTAACGTTCATAAACAAAATTATGCCCGAAAAACAGTCAATGTTTGTTGAAAAATAATAACTTACATTTTTTCCCATATTTTTAAAAGTAATTACTTCTGAACCTTAATTTCATAATATATTCTATCAGCAAAGCTTAGTTAATAGAAAAAATCGATCTCTCTTTCTCTCTTTGACTTCAAATCATATTCTCAACTCAAAATTTAAAAAATTAATGAAATCAATAAAATATTTTAAAATAAAACGTGTAGATTCAGGATCTATTAGCGCAATCTATCTTCTCCCATCAAAGTCCCTCTGGCTGAGTGACTAAGGCGACTGTCGAAGGCTCGTATCCCAGGTTTGTCTGCGTACTCTGCTTTTGCTTAAGTTTGACGCTACAGATTTGGGGCAAGTTTGACGTGTGGTGACTAACTCGTTTGCGTTAACTTGCTGCAGTCTTATTGTAAACTCGCAGTCTTGCCGTGTCAAACCTCTTGCAAGGTTGCAGAGCAAGACTGCTGCAAACTTGTTGCAAACTAAGAAGAAATCAGTAGAAAATTCTTCTGTATGAAAAAGAAAATGTTGAAAAAATACATCTATAAATAGAATCAAATTCCGTTATAAACTTAGAATTTGCCTTCCAAGCTTATTTCATTTTCTAGGTTTCATTAGATACCTTAGTTACCAGTTTTGCAAATTTTTATAAATTGGGTTTCATTCTACTCAATTTTGCTTATATGTTTTGTTATCCATTTCTCAATAAAAGTGTTTTATACCCTTTTATTGAAAAATATTCATACCAGACATTTAAAATACTGTCCAATGTTGTACAGGAATGTTTGAGTCTTTATTTACTTTTGAAAGGAATGTAAAAAAATCAAGGCCAGAAATTTAATTATTTTTGTTCTCTAATTGATTTAACTTTTAAAGTCACACAATCTGCCGATTCTTCAACTTAAGCAAATTGTAACAAGAGCGCAATTGGAACTGAGATTGGAATAAAAGCACATCGGAAATAATAGACTTTCCAGATAAAGAAAAGAATTTATATTCGGTGAATAGATTTGACATTTCAGGAGATAAATTTAATATTTGGAAAATGATTTAATGCAAAATACTGCTTATCATTAAAAATTATTTTAAAAGAATGTTTATTTATTCCTGGTTGAAATTTCAACCCATAAAATTCTTATTAATCACTGAAAATAGTTTAATGAACAATATACTTCTAACGGCAAAAATCCAAGTTCATTCGTTATGAACAGAAATATAAAAGAAACTCCTTTCTTTGTCAATAGATGGCGCACAAGTGTCTATGCTTCATCAATTCCACGTTTTCAGTATTCGGCGGAGACTTCGTTACAAATAAATGATTCGATTTGTTTAACAATGAAACATATCTTACCTCGAGGAATATTTTACGTGATTTAGGATTTCTATGTTCTCTTTCTTCTATCTCAAGAAACAAAATAATTATGATCTATAAAAAATGCTATTCAAATGTAAGTTGCAGTTGGAGCTCATTTCGTGAAAAAGATAACCATTGGACGTTCGTATGTAACATATAATTTATTAATGACTTAGAAATAATAAGTTTTCAAAACTCCTGTTACTTTTTCCTCACTACCACAAAATAGACTGTTCACTTGTTCATTTCTTTTTATATTTTTCACCTTAATATATTGCCACTTTCTTTTTAAACACCGATTCTTCTAAGATATAAATTTTATATTATTCATATTTGTTATAGAAATAAAAGAGATGCAAGATACTTTTTGTTATAAACAAGAGACTAAAATTACTCACACTCTCCATCCAAAAATACTATCAATAACTCCATTATTATACTTAATAATTACTAGGACCGACTATGGAGTAATTCTGTTTATAGAATATTTCCTAGAATAATAGATTATATTTATTAATTTAGGTTTAAATCGTATCTTTTAGTTCACTTTATACTTTCGATAGAATAAACGAAACTTAATGCTAGGTAAGTTTTAAAATTAGTTAGCGAGCAAGAGACCGATATACAAGAAATGTACAGTTGTCATCAATAAACTTCTTAGAGAGTTACAAAGGTCAAGAATAACAAGGAAAACCTTTCCCAATGGAAACAAATACAATTTGGATTTAAGGCGGAGCACTTTTTTTGAAAAAAAGGAATTTTTTATTCAACATTAATGTTTTCAGTTATAATAGTGTATAAAACTGTGAATTCAAATGCCATTTTAGTGAGAAAAAATTTATTTCTGAAATTTTGGCCATTTTTGGTCAAAATTTAGTAAAAATTGACATTTACGCCAAACGTCCTATAACAAATTCTAATCCATGCATTTCACTTTTTGTTTCAATAATATATTTGTTATATATTTACCTGTGTCGTGAAGCAGAATATTTAGAGTACCACTTAAAGTTAATGAGATATACCAAAGTTTGTATAAGCAACAGTTTTTTACAAGAAAAAAACTATAAATTTTTCAAATAAAACAGATCTAAAATAAATAATTATACACTTTCAAGCTGTATTTGAGGTTCACAACATACCTACAGATGTATAGAACATAGTGGTAAAATTTCATTTGAATATATTAAAAACTTTTTAAGAAATGAGATTTATCGCAATATAAAAAAAATGAAAATAACAGTTGTCCAGGAAACGCAAATAAAGATTTTAAAGTACCACAAAAAATTATATACATATTTTAACAACTTAAAATTCACAGTATTTGTAAGTTAAGCCTTCTTTTTCTATTTTCTTTTAGCTTTTAATTTTTTCTTGATAATTTTGTTTTTTATTCTACTTGTCGATTTGATTTCTTAATTCTCTCAAAATTAATTTCTATGTAGTTATTTTTAATAATTTCTGGTTCAAGTTTTACATTAAGATGTTTAAATACAGATATCAGCCCTATATCGCCCGAGTTGAATAATAAAACTGCTATCTTAGTACCTAATAACAGTGTTTGGAGTGAGTGAAATTTTCTTTAGGTAAAATATCCCGTAAGTAGAGAAGCAATTGCCAGATACGTATAAAACAATAATAAATAAATAAAACTTAATTCTATATTTAAGAAGTAAATCCTGCATTCACATTGTTTAAGAGTAAAGAAATAGCTCATTAGATGCGTTGTTTACAATTCTATGGTTTAGTTTTGGTTTCGAAACTTTCACTTCTGGTTCATAATCTAGGCAATAACTTTGGTTCTAAATATCGAAGAAACTAAAGTAAACCATTTTTGGAATCCTAAATGTATGGGCTTTAATAGAAAATAATAAAAAAATTTCGAAAATTTTCGTGAAAACGGTGATTTTAGGGTAGGCACATACCTTAAATATGCATCAACGCTACTTTGAAAAGGAAGAAATCTATTATCGTAAGAAAAATTCAAACTTTGTGGAATTTTATGAGCAGTTTTGAGGCATCAATTCGATATTTTTTCGAGCAATAATATGTAAAAATGTTTTCCTTTTTCACATATGAAAACATTGAAAAGAGCCGAACTGTTCACTTGAAATGTATCATGGTCACGATGTGTGGTACATGTTGTCCGATATTGTACAATATTGTTCGATATTATATAATATCTTATGATATTATACAATATTACGAATATTGATCAATATCGTACAATATTATACAATATTGCGAATATTGATCAATATCGTAGAATATTATGTAATATTACGAATATTGATCAATATCGTAGAATATTATGTAATATTACGAATATTGATCAATATCGTACAATATTATACAATATTGCGAATATTGATCAATATCGTACAATATTGCGAATATCGATCAATATCGTAAAATATTATACAATATCTTTGTGCTACTGGTATATTCGTGGGTACGAAATATGATTACACAACACATCCGCCGTGTAAGTGGTTTTTGCACTAATAGCTCAAGATTATCTACAATATTATTACGATATCTTCATGATATTGTACGGCATTCGGAATATAGAAAAACGTCATGAAGATATTGTCTTAATAGGGCGATGAGGTTAAATTCTACATGGACAAATGCCTTTCCTCTGGTGTGATTGAAAACTTGGAGAAGTGCTAGATCAGTTATCGTTCTTGTACATGACTAAAATTTAAAACGATAATATTCGTATTTATATAGTCTTCTCTTAGCTTTGAAACATGTCATTAATTTAAACAATCTAAAAGAAACATTTTTGAAATACGCATTTGACAAATGCTTTCTTTCAGCGGAACATCCTTTACAGTATGCTACTATAACTATAAGCAAAGCTCAACTACAAGGAAGCCTTGGTTTCTTTAAAGTGCAAAAGTTATATACCACGATAATATTACAGGGTGGTCTCAAATTATTGTACCCATTTAGAAAATTTATAAAAAAACTAATAATGTTACAACTACGTTTTCTTTAACAAGAGAGATTTTAAAACATTCATTTTTAGATAGGTAACGCGCCGTTACGGTAGTCTATGTAGTTGTTAACTATTGGACATCTACTATTTTTGAGAACCATTATCTGCGAAACTATTAAAGCTAGAAGAAAAATAAAAAGATGTATTTTCAGGGAATTTTACTCTCTTTAATTTGTTAAAACAATTGTAATTCGAAAACTGAATAGTTATTGAGATATTCAAGAAAACTGAAAAAGGAAACCAGAAAACGCGGATCGGTTTCTGCTGATCGGTAGCCATTGCGTGTGTAAATCTCTCGCTGTAGCAAATTTAGAACGCCGTAATGGTACGCCACCTATTTTTAAAAAACTCTTATTTGGTCTCGCATTTAAAAAAACCCGGAGTTGTAACATAATAAGTTTTTTCTATTAATTTTTGAAAATGGGTCCAGTAATTTATGACCACCCTGTATTTTGATAGATTTTCGGTAAGGGTTTTTAAGCAATGGGTGTCGACCAGCTGCATCGTTACAATTTAAAAACAAGCTGTGTTGCAAAAAGATATCACTAAAAATTGCCTTTCAACTTCTATTAAACTAAAAATCTTATATTAAGATTCAAATATTAAATTTTCTGAATTGTCACAGAAGCAAATAAGAAGAATTTATTCTCTGCTCCATATTCGTAGGTGTGATGGTCTGAAAATCAACTTTAAGGAGTATTTATTTGCTTCTGAGAAAATTAATTTATCTCATCTGAATACTTGATTAATAACAAGAGAAATAAAAAATAATCTATTCAGCACAGAGTAAGCAGAAAGAATTTTGCTTGAGTGGGGATTAAAACCAAAATTATAAAAGAATTGAATGAAAAGACTTTTAGAAATCTCCTTTTATTATTGTACTAATAATCAGAAATTATTTCATTTTTATTATTTTCAGATGTTAGGTATTCAATTTATAGTTTATTATTATAAATATTAAGGAATTTCGAAAACAATTTCGTTCCGAAATTCACTGCCAGATAGCGTCTCACATATGGAATCAAAATTTATTTAAATTTATCTATTAACTGATAGTTAAATTCTGAAAATATTAAGGCACATACGACTCCTAAACCTCGAAGAAATGGTGACAAAACTGGCAAATTCGATACATTATATTTCTGAAACAATCCAATTCTCCAACTAATTGTTTTCCTAAAAAATATCTGTTCTTTCTCTTATAAACACATTTTCAAACCTTTATATTGGTACGTATTTATTTGAGAGAGTAATAAATATGGGTATAATTGTTGGAGAATAAATGAGATATTCACCTTTGCGCGCATGATTACGGAAAAAAATATTGGTCTAAGCACAATATTTTCCGAATTTAAGTAATCCAAACAGTCTGTTTAAGAGACTGAACCACAATTTATTAACATTTAAATTTAATTTCTATTTTATGTTCCAATTTAAAATAAAATGTTAAAAACAGTTAAAATTAAAACTTTTCCCCCCCCCCCCCCAACAAAAATATTCTTTGGAGAAAATATGAAAGAAATTTGTGGTTTAATTTGTAGAACATAGCACAATAGATATACAGTACAAGTTTTATGCAAAAATATTCAGTAGTTTTTTTTAGATATTGTGCGCGCAATATAAAAAAACACATTTTGAGAAATTACGCTTTAAAGATATGACCATTTTCAATGATTACGTTGAAAAGCTGATAGATTTTCCTTCTTATTCATAAATATGGGAGTTTTTGAACGCGGATTGTTTCAAATTGTTCAGAAAAGACTGGGGAATAATATTTTTTTTCATAAAATCGAAAATTTTCGAGGTTTAACAGTCGTATGTCCCCTGAAAGAATCTAATATAATCAAGAATACATAAGGTGTACAAAATTTTTAAAGTCTAGCCCGTTAGTCATTAAGTGAAAAATCGTTTACAAAATTCCATCTTTACAAACCTGAAACAAGTCAAGTTAAATAAAGGTATACAAAAATATATCGGTTTCGTCTCATTTTCCGCTCGTCCTTTGACAGGAAGCGACGTCGGACGCAATATCTCTTGTGCGTCCACTCCAAAAAGGGGGCTTATTCAGAGCATTTGTCCTGGGTGGACAAAGTGGCGGAAAATCCGTTCCTGATCGGCCAGAAAGGATTCGCCCGAAACGATTTCCTCTCCTATTTCTTTTCTTCCCGCAGCGGCCCTTTCTTTTCTCCGGAAGAGAGACAGATATTGTTGGCGAAAAGTTGGGAAGTCAGCACTGTTTCTTTTCTTCCCTATTAGATAAGGCACTGCTCGCTCTCTCTGGAGAACTTTTTCCTTCTGTTCTTTCTTTTCTGTAAGAATTCTTCTTGCCACACCGCCTGCAGCTGACACCGGATTGACTCATTTTGTGCTCGCGTTGGAAAGATGTTTCAATAAGTGGAGCAGCCAATTACTGTTATTTTCGACACATGCTTGAGCTTTATTCGATTGCGAATATACTTTAAGCTTACTCACTCAGAATCTTTTAAGCTCGAATTGCACTATTAAAAAAGACAACATCTTTCAAAAGAGAAGCAACTCATTGCTATTATTTCTGACACACGTTTGAACATCAATCGATTGAGAATATACTCACTCATCGTCTTTTAAGGTATCTGACTGGTTTAAAATCGTCGTTTTTTTATGAAATTATCAAAAACATTTTTATGACTTAATTTTGTAGCCTGTTTAATCATCTTTCTAAAACTGTCTCACTTTTTACTCCACGCGAATTATAACTGGAGTTACAGATGTTTTATTACCAAACTGTAAGCATTATTTTGTATTATATGAAAACTTTAACTGTGTTTCCTGAGAAATGATATTTTTGAGGAAAACTGTCGACCGTAACAATGATTTCTCAAAAAATTATTCAAGTATTGATATGAAATTTCTGAGATTGTTTTCTGTAATATGCCTGATGTCTTCCTCTAAAAACTAAGGTCAATTTTAAAATCAAGTATTATTTTTACGTACTTAAATATAAACGAAAAGCATTTTTTATGAAAAATTACCAGTTTACTAACTATGTTCAGCTATATCTCAAAACTAGATTGAAGTACAAGAAATATTTTAGAGCATAACACAGATAACTGTCATAAAAATGTACTCCTACAAGGATTTATGTATATTTAGAATATAATTTTGTCTATGGCTGTTAGCGTAAGGCAAATATTTTAGTCATTTTTCTTCAAAGTTCTCAGTTTTTTCAAAAAAATATTATTTTGAAAGCCTAATTTCACAATTTTTCATAGTTTTAAAACATATGCAGTTGGAAAATAACATTAATATATATATGTAATAATCTCACTTAATTTTATTTCAAATTCTAATATTATATATTTTAAAGTCTTAATGTATTCCAAAATCTCTTTTCTTAAACTCCAGTTTCGTTCTATTTCCCGCTCTGGAGGAATATTAAATCTCTCGTTTTGACATATTACCAAAAGAATATTTTATTCGTTTCCACGCGCACACAACTCGCGAAATAAGCGACTTATTGCCGCCATGAATTTTCCCTAAAACACTTACGTAATATACTAAAAATAGCTATTATTCCCTTCACTTTGATCACGTGGCTATCTGTTAAATCCCTACCTGAGAAAAATCAGGGATCTTCTGTTCACTTTTGGCATGAAACTCAAATCGTTATGTACGTACATTCCGTCACTCTCCGATAATAAAATGTAATTAGAATTTAACTCGACCTGTGTTTTTATTTAACGAAAACATTTTATATATATATATATATAAGTTATTTTTCAAAAAATGTCTCCGAACACAGTCGGATACCTTAAGTTGGAATTGCACTAATTATAAAGGCAACATCTCTCAAACGAAAGCACACAACCATATTCAATGTATACCGTTTGCAACAGATATACAGTGTCCCAAAATGATTACTTCGGATGAAATCGTTTAGAATTTTATTACCAGTGTACTTCGTTGTTTTATATTTTACAAAGAGAGATAAAAGTTGATCAACACTTATTTGAGACATTTAACATGCGCTCTGCGAAGAAAACACATGAAATACAAATACTAAGTATCTAAGCAATAATCTATTTCTCCTGTTTCGTTTGGACATGTTATTAATAAGCTTCTTGTTCAAGAATTTATCAACTTCTCATGTGAGGTTATTATCCTTAACATTTTAACCGGTTTTCCCTCCGATGTACGAACATCTATATTCTCTCCTTTCCTTTTCGCCCGTATTTTAAATTCTCGTAACAAGACTATCAATATTTTTCAACAGATGGCGTTGCTTGTCCATGTCACGGAAATGTTTCTATCCGGGTCTTTCGTTGAAAAGTTTTTTTTCACCGCCGAAGAACAGAAGAGGGAATTCATGCAGCAAAAATATGCCTTTTTTGTCAACGCTTCTGGTAAAAAAAATGACCAGTTAAACGGTTAAAGAGCTTGAGACTTCTGTTGAATCATTTATGGCGATTTCGCTTGAGTGATTGAGACAACTCAAGATGTCTTTTCTTATGATGAAGCCATGTTTACTGATCGAATCGTACCAGCATTTCTGGTGTAGTACCTGAGTAATAATTTTGCCCACCAAGAAGAACTTCGCAAAGATAGGTCTGACACTTTTTTACTAGAAAATCAAAACCAGGGCAGTCAATATAATGCAAGAATATTATGAAAAATTTGGCACACACTACGTTATTGTAACTTAACTTTTCAGTTATGGCTGGATAAATGTGAAAATACGCTCCTGTAACCGGAGAAACAAGAAAATCAGTTCCTTTCAAATTTAAATAACTGAATGTTAAGAACTATTTTTTAATTCGTCCTCCGCGGGGTCAACTGTTTTTGTGTTCCTTCATCAGCAATAAATTAAGCATTCGCACATGCACCAGTAAAATATGAATAAGGATTGCAACTGTCTTCAAGGTTATAAGAATTTCTCTTTGATTTGTTCCATGGTATGATGCAGAACAATACAAGCGAATCAGTGGCAGACAAGCCTATACTCAAAAGAGAAACCTATTAGAAGCATTTGTACCAACTCTAAGCAGGAAAAAATTGTTTAAGGTTGATATCGCAGTTTGTACAGAAATTTATTTCACTAATCTGATTTCTAAATTATTTAATTTGGCTAATTGTCCTTTAAAGCAAGCCAATCATTATCATGTAGATTTAGAATCGAGCTTCCACGAACAAGAAGTTGAAATATATAAAATACGTAAGAAAATAAATTTATTAAAAGATATAAAAAATAAAATCTTAATAATTTTAGTTATTTTTAACTAAAAATCGCCAAGTTTCATTCTATAAGTATTAACTAGTTATTACATCGATTAATTGCATTTGATATTAAATTAGTACACTTATCTAAAGTATAAAAGTTTATCTAACCAATTTTAAATGAATGGAAAATTGGAATTTAATTTCTGCGTTTGACTTTGCACTTTCTGTAACGCTTCCTGGACAGAAGCGTGACAGTTTGTCGGCAACACTTTTAACATAATATCATTGTACCTTCTTTCGGAGGCTAGTTTTTTTTTTATTTATTTCTACATAAGCCGTGGAACTGATAGCTTTGATTGTTAAACATAAATGCTGATCTGACTGCTAGAACGTTAAAAACTCAATTAAAAGTAAAAGTAATTCTAAATAAAAATAAATCAATTGATTCTAATTAAAAAATTTCAAAACATTTTTATCTATTATATTTGATTCGTTTCATGATATTAATGCATTTTTTTCTGAGAAAGTGAAATAATGGAGATTTGGCATTTAATGGGTTAATTAGTTAATCACTCGATGAATTAAACGTTTGATTATAAACGTAAATGGCGAATTTTTAATGCAGAATTACTATAGATTTTATCTCAATATTTGATCATTAATGTAAAACAAAGCAAGTTTAGTTTAAATATATATGTTAATATAAATCTAAATATAACTTATTATATATGATCATATAGAAGCAAAGTAAACAAGACATATCAACAAGCAAATCCTAAACAAAATGCCATTATTTGAACTATATATATATAAATATATATATATATATACAGTAGAGTCTCGATAATTCGAGATGGACGGGACCGGGCCTACCTCGAACTATCGGAAACTCGAATTATCGAAATCATAAAACTTAATAAATAAATGGAAATAAAAGTAATTTTTAAATTTCAGTGTAGTATATCCAAATGAAAAATGTATTTACATATTATAACATCACTGCTGATAGAAACAGGTTAGTTATATCTTAAAATAATTGTCATTTTTTTAAAAGATGCATTGCTCGTATATATCAATCTTATATATATCCCGTTTTCTTTGGGAGTTGGTATTTCTGCAGGTGGCTTCGGGGTGCGCTGTGGACAGATGGCCCGTCGAACAACAATAAAAACCAGATGCAGTAATGCTTTCACGTGTTGTGTATGTGTTGGTCATTATTTGGGAGCTAAACATATTTTTTTTCACTAACTCGGATTTATGGAAAACTCGTACAATCGAGACTCGAATTATCGAGACTCTACTGTATACATATATTTTCAAGAAGAGAAAAATAGAAATCATTCTTTTTTCCCAAGATTTTACAAATGATATGTTTCGCTAGATTGTGTTTAATCAGTGTCACTCTTTTGAAATTTTCAAACCTTTACAAGTGTTTACAACACATATTGATCATTTTAAGCTCAAAGTATGTTCGACAAGTTCGATCGAAGAAGATCTAGAAGTGATGGTAGAATGCTAGCAGAACAGGCGGCCTGTTACTCAAATCCCTCGATCATTGAAACCCCCTGATAGCTAGGAGATAAGTAAAGTGGTAGAAGCTTAATGAAGACTATTTAAGAGATTTCCCTTGACAGTGAGCAAACCGAAACATCTAGTTTAGTTTGAAACTGCGAGATCCAGTCATTCATGTCTACTGAAAGGAAATCATTTATTGGATAATATAACACACAGAAAGGTGCTATATTGCTAAAATTTCTTATAATGCTTTTGCTTATGAATACTTCTAAATTAAATTGCAATAAAATATTCTCTATACAACTAAAAAATGCATCGATTAAAGCAAATATATCCCATTTTTTAACATAATTTCATTTTACATAATTATTTTTGTAAACAATTTCTTGATCGATTTTTACAACCTTCTTCCAAATTAATTTAACATTTGGAGGTTAGTGTGTCCAGAGGAGAACTCAGTCCCTTTACTGACATCATTAACCTCGTAGACGCAAATTATTGGGCCAATAAATTACAGTCGGACCTCTATTTAACGAAGTCGCTAAATCCCGAAAAAAAGTTGGTTGTATGGAAAATTCGTTAAATAGAGATTCACCTTTTAAAATACTTTAAACTACACAAAACCGATTTTAAATTCATAAATACTAATTATTATTAAAAAAGTAATTAATCACACCTTTATTTTGTAAATTAATATCTGTTTTATATATTTTATCCATCAAAAAGAAATCTGCAAGGAAAACAGGAATAAAATGAAACATTGTCCTGGAATACACTGTATTTTCAATTAAAAAAATAATTTTATATTAAAATTAATGAATTTTAGCATTTTATCATACGAAGGTTTGTTGATTTCTGCATCATGATAATTTCCATCTTCATCATCTTCGTCTTCATCGTAATTCATTGATGAATTGTTTTTATTTTTCACACTGTCCACTTCAAAACTGCGTCATCCACATCTTCATAGACACATGCTTTTAAACGTTTTGAATAGGGATTGCAATCGGGCACCAATTTCAATCCGGTCGGATTCGGCCGGATTCCCATCGATACGACCGGATCCGGTTGGATTGGACACATCAAAACTATTTTGCCTTTTCATTCCCAAATCAACTGTACAGAAGTTGATAAAGTGTGTGTATTACAAAGTTTATAAAAAAGATGTTAATTTCTTATGAAATTAATTTTATTTACACTGTTATAATTAATCGACATTTACGTATGAATCAACAATAAAAATTTAGTACAGTGTAACTAGTTAAATTGTAATTGTTATATTAATTTAGTAATAATTAGATAATGAGGGGCGGTTAAGTTCAGTCTCACTTACTAGATTTTACAAATGACATCAATGATAACTTGTAATGTTACTTTTATTATGTAAGTAACTTATATTAAATCTAACTAAATCAAGCTTATCAACTGAGATAACAGTAATTAGGTATTTTAGACACGCCAAGCAGTCTCATTCTTATAATTATGACAGTCATCATGAATCTGTTTAATCAATGGCACAATTATACAACATCGAGTTTAAAATTTCTTCGTATTTTTTAATATACTTATTTTAAATTATTATTTTAAGTAAAGCAATTTTTTTAAAAAAAACTCACTTTGGTTTTGAAAAAATTATCATAGGAAACAAAAAGTGCTAATTGTGTCATCTGTCAATCGACTTCTTACAGAGCTACAAATATAACCAGCGGCCTAGAAAACCCTTTCTGTTTCTACACTTGTTGGTTTTATTGTCAACAAATACTCATGAATAGAAGACAATAGTCCAGTCAAATTGTCATAAATGGTTACATTAATTAGGGTAGTTGCGATTTTTTGATATGTTGTATGGGTTGGTACAGTGTTGAAAAATCCAAGTTTTCCAATTCCCCCCACCACCGCGGGCGCCGCCATCTTGAAAAAACCGCTCAATTTTTGAACTTTTCCCTGTTTTTACAAAATATCTTCTAAAGTATTGGTCTGACAAAAAACTCGCTACACTTTTATTAAACTAGAGAACATTCTCTACACTTTAAGATAAAAATGCAATTTGTAGCTCTAATTCTTCCCGAGATATACCTCTTTGAAGTTTGAGAATTTTTCTCAAAAATGTAAAAATTACAGATTTTTGGTCAGTGATTGCTTGATAGCAAGTAAATGGTGAATCCTACACTAAAGTTTGACATAACAATTATAGTAGAGGTAAATAGCTCAAGTTTAAGACCAATCTTATTCTTCTAAAAGATACAATCTTTTGAATATTTGTGTAGTTTTTTAGGAAAACATGCGATAACTTAATACTGACAAAATCAATGTATTTATTAAAAAAACAAAAAAGGTCCATATATTGTTAAGCTTGTATATCACATATATTCAGTGGGGTGCTCACTCGATGGACCCTTGGAATAATACATCTATAAAACATTTGTTTTGAAATTGAAAAATTCTGTGATGTAAAATTAACATCATCAGAACATGTTGACACGAGGCCTTCTCGAATAGCCCGGGATAATGAAGATGCAGCAAAGCTCTCTCAGTGGATTTCTGAACACAATCCATTCCCTAAAACTGATGTGATAATGTCAATAGATTCAGGAATTGTGGGAGGTAATGAAGTAAACTGTCATTTGTCAGAAGAGATTGGGAGAGTTATGATTTCAAAAATGATGGGGAAAAAATTCGAAATTGTGAAATTCAAACGGAAGGACAAAGTAGTGACACGTGCTTCTATTAACAATTCCGTCAAAATTTGTAACATCTGCATTGTTGTGGATCCCCATATACTTTTTCACAGGTTATGCATAGCATTTTTCAAATTCGAACTGTCACCTTTTCCAATCTAGTTATTCACAGGAGAGAGCATGTGTAAGGGAACAAAATCTTCATTATATACATCATTCTCACCCATTACAGAGGATGTAAAACCTGAAGGATCCCAGTATGTCGTGGTTGATGGTGGTCATTTACTGCACAAAATTTTGTGGCGACAAAACCACATTTGGAGCAATAGCTGACAGATATGTTAAATACTTGAATAATAAATACGGTCAAGATATAGCTGTAATTTTTGATGGTTTCCCTGATGATGACAAAAAGAGCACCAAAAATTGTGAACGACTTCGACGGGTAGCCCATTTTTCTGCTGATGTAATGTTTCATGAAGAAACAGTGTTACAATATACAAAAGAAAATCTCCTTGCAAATGAATGAAATAAGAAACGTTTTATCGAACTGCTCAAGAAGGCTTTGCAAAAGGCTAATATCTGCGTGCAGCAGGCAGTTGAAGATGCTGACCTCACGATTGTGAACACTGCCATTTCTGTTGCTCCTCAATATGACTATGTACGTGTAGTTGGTGAGGACATTGACCTTCTAGTTCTCCTAACTGCATTGGCATCGACACACAGTAATGTTTTTTTTCCAAAAGTGTGGAAGAGGGAAAACGCCAGATAGTTATTACTCAACCACATCATTTAATCAAAAATTCTCGAATGAACTTTTGTTTATTTATGCTATCAGTGGTTGTGATATCACATCAGCACTGTTTGGCCAAGGTAAAAACAAATTTATTAGTTTATTTTTGAAACATGAAGAACTTTTGAATAGAGCAGCAACATTCCTTAATCCTCAAGCAACAACAGAGCAAGTAACAGAAGCAGGGGGAAATGTTCTTGTTGCTTCGTATGGGGAGATCCAGCAACTCAAAATCTTGATGAACTAAGGTACCACTCATTTGTTAAAGCTGCAGCTAAAACTAAATTTAACCTCGCTAGATTGCCACCAACTACCGCTGCAGCTGAACTGAATGCCATGAGAGGTTACCACCAGGTGCAAACATGGTTGGGAAACGAAAAAGATCCCTTGAAATGGGGCTGGATGCACACTCCATCAGGCCTCTTCCCTAAGAAATCAGAGAAGGATCCAGCACCAGAGTCCCTCCTTCAATGCATTTCCTGTACTTGCAAAAAAGATTGCACGAATGCATGTGGATGCAGGAAAGCGGGTCTGCATTCTTCTTTACTATGCCAACATTGCATTGGACAGTCTTGCGAAAATCCAATGCCAGTCATTTTAGACAACGAGTCTGAAGAGGGAGATGTTCCAGCATCAATTGATATGGTTGATGAACAACTGGAGTGTGAAGACATTGAATTGTAAGTAGTGTAATGTTACTATGCGCGGAATGGGAGCCAAAACAACGAGGGACATGTCGTGGGCCCTTCAAAAGGTATGAAAATGTAAAGTTGTGGTTCAGCAGACATTTTTTTCATGAAATTTGTGTGGTGCATAATTTATTTATAATTATTTATAATTTATTTATTTACTTACATATTTATTGATATATAATTCACAGAACTACTGAATATATGTGGTATACAAACTTAACAATCTATGAACCTTTTTGTTTTTTAATAAATACATTCATTTTGTCAGTATTAAGTTATTACGTGTTTTCCTAAAAAAACTACACAAATATTCAAAATATTGTATCTTTTAGTCTAAACGAGCTAGAAGAATAAGCTTGGTCTTAAACTTGAGCTATTTACCTCTACTATAATTGTTATGTCAAACTTTAGTGTAGGGTTCACCATTTACTTGCTATCAAGCAATCACTGACCAAAAGTCTGTAATTTTTACATTTTTGAGAAAAATTCTCAAACTTCAAAGAGGTCTATCTCGGGAAGTATTAGAGCTACAAATTTCATTTTTGTCTCAAATTGTAGATAATGTTCTCTAGTTTAATAAAAGTGCAGACGAGTTTTTTTGTCAGACCAATACTTTAGGAGATATTTTGTAAAAACAGGGAAAAGTCCATAAATTGAGCGATTTTTTCAAGATGGCGGCGCCCGCGGTGGTGGGGGGAATTGGAAAACTTGGATTTTTCAACACTGTACCAACCCATACAACATATCAAAAAATCGGAACTACCCTAATTAATGTAACCATTCGAGTTTTTTTGTTACAATTTGACTGGACTACAAGTATTTTCCTCGAAATCCTTCACTTTCACATGTAGTCATTTTCTTCCTTAATGTTTTCTCATAATCTTTCTCTTTTTTTGGTATTTATGCTCTAGGTTTTCATATCTTGCTGGATTTGCATCTGTAATTCTTTCTGTAATGTCAAATCACTTTTCAATGACGATTACTCTGAGTTATTTTCTACTATATTATCTACGTTTTCTTTAAAGCTATCATTTTGAGCAACTCTTTCTAAGATATTTTTCACTTCTAGTCTTACAACTTTTTTTTCGGCATAGTAAATGTATCATCGGTTCGTCTTGTATCATCATCATATTTTTTTTATTCTGTAAGTATATTAATATTCCTTCTTTCATTTTGAATTGGTTTTAAAAGTGACATGTTCGTTTTAGAACTTTTAGACTAGTACCTGGAATGCAACACAAATAGGTACATACTTACAATTTAAAACGTTATTTCGGTCACTATGTAAGAAGAAAGTCGTATTATAAAGAAAAATCAGAAATATGGATCGTTACTCAATTCATTTCTAAGTCTAATTATCTGCTTAAATCATTCTCGTACTCGTAAATGCAACATAAACATAATTCATCTATCAATTGAACAATAAGAATGTCTATATGTGAAGAGGGTGAGTCAGCGTCGAACGACTCGTACACACCACGCATTTAAGTACCTACTCTGCAACAACGCGAGTATTTTTTCAAGAAATCGGCTTCATGTATTTTTTTTAATTTACCGGATCCGATTATCGGATCCGGCAAACTGGTGCCGGATCCGGTAGACGTCTAATGATGCCGGATCCGCCGGATTACCGGATCCGGTTTTCCGGATTGCAATCCCTAGTTTTGAACAAGAATTCGATGAATCATAATTTTGTATCTTATCACGATTTCTTTTATCATGGTTGATAAGCTGTTTGGAAGCATACCAAATTTTAATACAATATCCTTTTTTCACGTCTTTATCCACATCTTGAAGAATTAAATTTTTTTATTTGATGCTCAAGCACTTTCGCTTTGACATTTTCCAGCTTCAAGGTCATTGATCACCATAAAATGTGTTAAAAGAAAGAATAAGTTTGAAATGTTTAGAAATATTTTGAGGAATAGGGAGAAAAAAATATTGGATCGCAAGAAAAAGTTGGTTAAATAGAGAATTCACTTCGCTATTTGGAGGCTATTTTACGAAGAAATTCGCAAAATCTTCTTGGTTCCAAGAAAAAGTTCGCAAAATAGAGGTTCGTTAAATAGAGGTCCGACTTACCGAACTTTTCTGAAAATCCTCTAGATACGAGGTTTTGTAAATTAATAAGCTTAGAAATTTATTTACAAAATATCAACTATTTGTCATAAATAAATATTTTCTTGTGAACAAACTTACAAAACAGTTAATTTTACCATGATTTTTACGCTCCTTTCAAATTTTCAATTACGATGTGCTTTCTGGTTACTCATCATCATTTAACTTTTTTAGAAGAGGTTGAAATTTTTGTCAAGAAAATATCAAGGCTTTCAAGGAAACAGAAATACCCATTTTCTGCAGAAATAATTGAATTTGTGGCGTTCATGGGGAAGAGGAAGAAACTTCAGAATTCATGGCGAGGCATAACCGTTCGGCAACTTCAGAATTCATAGCGAGGCATAACCGTTCGGCACGTTTCAAAGGCATTAGGTCTTGCAAATGCTTCTGTTCACATGATTTATTGGAAATTTCTACAATATCACGTCCTTAAAATTTCACATATTTATCAGTTACTACTACTAATTATCCTACATGTCTAACAGTTTGAGCTTCCCAGCTAAAAATAATCTGCAGAAAATCTGAAGGTATTTGGAACATGTTTTCTTCAGATTTTTTGCAGAAAAAAATGTAGAATATCTGAAGATAATTATGTTCCAAATACCTTCAGATTTTCTACAGTCAAGCCCTAATTAATTATTAATTTCAATTAATGTAATTATTAGTTTCAATTGATTCAATTAATCCAACTTGTAATTCAACTTACTTGTACGATGTTGATTCAGATAGTGACAAAACTTCAAATTCATCCTGGTCGGGACTCGAAACCGCGTTCAATCCTTTTGTTGAAAAATCCTGCTAAATAAAATAAACGGAAATCTTTAAGTGAAAAGTCATTTTGCATTAAATACAATTGCTGAAAAAACAATACCTTGAAACATCGTTAGCTTAATCAATTTTGCAAAGAAATTCAAGAAGCACCTAATAAAAGAAGATTACTAATATTATTACAATAATTTCCAAAGCTTCTCTTTGTTGAAATTAATGATTCGTGCACATTTTTACTAAGCCTTTGCATCAGAATGCATCCATTAGAGCCATTGTCATTCTTGCTTTCATTGGACTTATTTAAATAAAGAAGAGCTATTTCTCTAATTTGCCTGCAATAAAGCATTTGAAATGTCCTCCTATAAAGCTTTGTTTTCAATTTAAGCTCCTTATTTGTTTTCCCTCGTTTGTCGCTACCATATTGTTTTGATTAAACATTTCGTATCTACGTTTCAAAGCACTGCATTGAAAGTTTGAGGAAGAAAAAAAAGTTTAACGAGCAATTATTTGCTGAACAGAAAGAGAAAACAATTCTCCGGGAATAATTTCACGTTTTGATCTTTTCCTTTGTGTTTCGAGCGTCGCTTCTTGCCGTCTGTTTTGACGTGATAAGTAGTTTTAATGCCCGCTGTTGTCTGCGATTACGCGGAAGCATTGAATTATAAAATTAATTTTCACGAAAATGAGCTGTTTGTTTTGTAAATAATCGAATTCCTCTTAGTCGTTCGTATATGTGAAGAACGAAGCGTTATTAAAGAAATGAAAGTGTTTCTTCAGTCAACGCGCATAATTTCTTGGTTTAAATATTTTTCTCGGAAAATAATAATGAATTCATTTTCCGTTTCAATTATTGGTAAATAAGACAATAGTCGAAATATGAAAATAAGATTCACGCACCTCTCAGTTATTTGCATTCTATAATTAAGAATTTCTTTTGTTAAATTTTCAATAAGCGGAGTTTTAATGTAGGATTACGTTCCTCCGATTGGGGTCTCAGGAAGGAATTTGATTCACACGCTAAAACGCCACAAAAAGGGTGTATGGGATATCCTCTATCTCGGTAACTACATATGTTGAAAACATAATTAATGTCTTATTTTAGAGATAAAGGGTAACAACGGAAGTTACAAAAGAAATTGAAAATCAGAATTGTAGTTCAGCGACTGCCGAGTCACAAAGTTGGGCAAAAATACGCATGAATTGGTGATGCGATCTTTTATATCTCGGTAGTAACATATGTTAAAAACATATGTAGTTACCGAATTCTTCTAGGAACAATAGTATCGCGAGTAACTTCGAGAAACAAAAGAGTATCGCGAGCATGAAAGAGAATTCGAGGAGCTTCGAGAAACAGAAGAGAATCGCGAGTAACAAAGAGAAACCGAGAAACAGTGAGAAACAAAAGAGTCACTCGAGTAAAGTAGTCTTATGCTTTTAACATCAGCTACTTTTTGAAAAATACAGCCTGTCGTCATTTTTTTAGTTCCTAGCGAATGCAGTATAAAAACTAGCCTTCTATCTTTTAAGAACAAATATTCGTTTACTGAATATATTTCTTGGAAATATCACATTCCCTGTTAACAGCACAATACGTCTTATAACCAAAACAAACCATAAAATAAATTTTCGTAAATGCACTTTCTTTGTTTCTTAATTAACGAAGTTATCCATTTTCATAAGTTTTTGTTTAGTATAAGTGCTGTTACGATATAAGCGAACTTGGATTTTAGCCATTTGTCTCCACTATTCAAATAACACTGTAATAGAAATAATATATATCGACTAGAACAGTAAGAATAAATGGCTCTTGGGAAATATAAAAAGCGAAACAAACACTATTTTGTCTATGTGTGTCTTTAATATTAACGCTCAAAATATTTAGCTCTTTGCACACCGCCATTAGTCTACTGAATTTTTCGTAAATTAATACTTTCGACTGTGATTATACTTAATATGTCTTCTATGAGTGCAAAGGAAATTTGGGATGTGGAAAGGGACATTAAATATTTTAGTAGCATGATTCTAATTTAGGTTATATTTGTAGTAGTTATGTTATTGATAACGCACGAAATCTATATGTATGAGGATTAATTAACATCAGAGTTAATATAATTAGTTTATAAAAATTATCACTAAAATAATGAAATTTTAAATACATTATAAAATAATTGCCTATAATGTTAGAATTTTTATCTTCACCTTGCAATGAAAAAGATGAATGAATACTTTAAACTTTTAATTAAAATATTTAATTCATTCTTCAACCGTCAGCTCAATCAACTTCAAACAGATCAACTCAAATAGTTCAATAGGTGATTTACGAGCAACAAAATCTAGTTCATTGTCTATGTCGTCTAAATCACTGTCATCTAAAGTCCACAAATAATTCAAGGCTTCTTGCGCAGTTAAAAATTTACGTGGCATTCTAAAATGGAAGCATCAAAAGAATTTTCAAAAGAAAACAAAAGTCAATCATGCTAAAACGGAAAATACTAGGTCTGCATCGATGAATTTCGAAATACAACTGACTGCATGAGCATTATTACTCAATGGACCTCATGCGCGTCTCGTCATAGTCACGTGACGGCGGGACGCCGAAAACAGCTGATCGGAGTTCCAATAGAATCATAGCAAGCTAAAATAGCTTATTTTTTCGGAAATAATTACAAATAGCATAATCAGTTATTCGATTAATGTGAAATATATTGAAACTCAAATATATTTGATATAAAAAAAACATTCAGAGATAAAGATTATGTATTGAGAGTCACAAATATAAAAGAAAGCTTCGTCACACGAAGCACATCGTATTTCTGAAGGGATGAAGATCACAACAAACAGTTCTAAATCGACGACACTAGAGAAATAATTTATAGCAATAAAATTTTCTGCCGAAATACTAAGTTAAAAGATTGAAGGAAAAAAAATTGCTAAAATTTCAGTCGACAAGAAATTGAATTAATAAAAGAGGGCATGCGATTGTTACGTATTAAAACTAATATTCTATTGTTTTTATCGAAAAAAACTGCTTTTATAGGCAATAATCATAAAATAAAAAAACTGTCAGAAATGTATACTTTTATGGAAAAATTTTAATTTTCTATAAAATAGCATGTATTATAAGCGAATTTTATATTTTACATAAAAAGTATCTATACCAAGTGTTACAAAAAGCATATAATCAACACAGAAGAAATCAATTTTTAAAAAAAGCAGAAGAAACTATTTCCATACAAAGAAAAAATTAACTTATTTCGAGTTCTGACAATACACAAGAATGCATCGTTGCACGAATCACTGTCTTATTTCTGTAGCGATAAAGATTACAAAAATCGTCCTTAATCGACTATGATAGATAAATCAGTTTTATCAATAAAATTTTCTGACGAAATACTTCTCTAAAAATCGAAGGTAAAAATTTAAATTGATATTTCAATCGTCAATTTATATGCCGATTATACATAGTAAAGAATAGGCGTTTACTTTGTTAATCCCGCCACAGCTGTTTTTCTATACTCTCGAACCCGAACTGTGCATAAGGTCCATTCTTGAAGAACACTCCAGCCATCATGTCTGGACATAATGGGGTCTATTATGGTACTCCCGGTTGGGGTGGGGGACGTCACTTTACGCACGTTAACAACGGGAAAAGCGACCCCCCCCCCCCCAACCGGGGGTACCAGAATAGACCCGAATATGCACAAATGCCTATCAGATAGACTGCTGGCGCCTGTATCACTTGTAGAATAGCAATCTTTGGAAAGCAACTGAGAAAGAAAGGACTTTCTCCATTACTAACTGATAGGGGGTTAGGTAGTAATGCATTGCACCATCGTCCTATTTATAGCACAGTCAAAAATGTAGGGAAAGTTGATCTTCTAGGTCATTTTTTGGTAGTGATTTTTAACTAGAATAAAAGGACGGAATATTACCTCAATAAATTTATATGTATGTTTTTCTTGAAGGTCAAAACTTTAAAAATACTTGTGTATTGAAAATGTAACAAAAAAAATCTGTGAAAATCGCCATTTTAAAAATTTAATAAAAATATCTAACATTAATTTAAACGTGCGAGAAAGGCATGTATATATTAAAATAACTCTTGAATAACAAATCGGCTTTATTTAAAATTAAAATATTCAAAAGAATTTATATAAAGGCCACTTATGTCTGCTGTCCTATTTTTAGGACGATGAGGAAATATGAGTGTTGCAACCCGTAATTTTCTATAAGGTGAGCTAGGTATCATATTTTATGTGCCCTAAAAGTTAACTATTTGACAAGTACTACTACCTATATTAGGGCAGCTCAATCTCGTTTGATCCATTTTGATTTTAAAAGGAAACATGTTTGTCATTTCAGACTGACGCTTTGCTCAGTTCGATAAAAAATGTTAGTTGCTCCACTCAGGTTCTCAATGCATTATTCTTCAGAAGAAATATGCCCCTAAAAGAGCTGGTGATCTTTGAGAAAGCAAGAAATTTGTCAAACCTTAAGAACAAGATTTTGTGGAGTCCTTTCACTTCTCAGTTGAAAATAACATTTTTTTAGGTTTCAAAGGTTAACTGATGATAGATACCAAAATAGTGAATATAACTTGTTTTGTTGCACTATCTCTATAATGTAATTTTAAGCACTAAATCAATACAAAATGCATTTACTGGTGGCATTGTCCATATCTTTATTTCGGCTTAATGTTTTTCTCACTCCCTCATGTAACAAAATTCCAAATTTCTTAACTTTCTGATAAAACGTTCCACCTCTGAATAGAAAAACTTTAATTATGAATAACCTATATTTTAACTAACCAAATATAATACACTGATAATAAGCAAAGTCGCATCTTTTAAATCAGAGTAGAAGCTATTCGAGATTAATGATCTTCTACATAATCGCACTAAGTTAAAAAAATAGTAAAAGGAAAATACTGCATGAAAATATAGTTTAAATTTTAATATTTGGGTCTTTTGTATTATCACCTCCGAAGCATGTTTTATATCTAAATTCCGTAAGGAGTTTAAGTATGTCTTCTAAATTTTTAACCTAACTGTAAGGCTCAGTTTCCCAAATTTTCAGTAAAATTTGTCAGCTTCTTTCTTCTGAAACTTGTGAAATGCACATGGGATAAGGCACGGAATATCTTCTATGCAAAGTTAAGTTTGAAAAAGCTTTTTGTTGCCGAGATGTTACTTTTCAACATTAATTTCCTACGTGATGGAAAAGCGCGCCTTAAAAGCTTTCTTCTTGTTGTTGAGGGAACAGACTTTAAACGTGAGGAAAGTATTTTATGAGAGTCATCTTCGTCACCGGGGGTTATTTCTATGCACAAGGTGTCTCTGGGAGCTATTTACATGTCTCCTGGTATAGGTAGGGATGTTTTAAGAGAAGATATTTGAGAGAAAAAGACTATTCGAACAATCAAACTGGAACAGAAATGCGAAATTTCAGAAGCAGTAGCAACTACAAAATACTGTTTAAAATCTAAATTAAACACACAAATTAAACACACTAGCTGTTATTCTCATTAAATTATGCATCTTATTTGGTTATTTTACGTCATCGTCTGTGATCAAACTTAAATTTTCCATCCACTGTAAATTAATACTCACGTGAATTTCACATCTAAGTAACGGAATGGAAAAGTTATATGAATTTTTACATTTTTGGAGGGGAATGGTCTTCATACTGAGTTATTAAATTTTCTAAAAACTGCCTGATCTATCAAGGATTAGTTAGAGAACACATGATTTGAATGGATTGACTGATTACCCACCTACTAAAATAAAAAAAGTCGCTAAGGATGACAGTAAAAGAACTGAATTTCTTACGAACAAACATCTGAAAATTCTGAATATGCCAGACTTTGTCATTCTTCATGCGGTTTTAGTTATGCACATAGGCGGCTCGTCCGGGGGGGGGGCAAGGGGGGCAACTGCCCCCTCACTTCCAAAAGTAAAGGGACAAGGCCCCTCCGACTTTTCAAAGTTCAAAATTAAAGATCAATCGAAAAATGGATCTCAAGCTGAAGCTTTGCTGAATAATATCGAAAGTTTCCAATTCATTTTTTGTCTACTTCTGATCCAAAGAGTTTTGGAAACTACAGATACGCTTTCAAAAGCTTTGCAATCAAAATCGCTAATTTTTTTAACATTTAAAGAACTGGTTAATACATCAAAAGAATACTTGCATGAATTCCGAAGTGAAGATTTTTTTGAAAAGTTGTGGATATATGTTAACGATATTTGTGAAGCAAAATCGTTTACTTCTCCAAAACTCCCACGCTCTAGAAAGGTGACTTCGAAATTAGGCGGCGGTTCCTTCAGCATGTCACAAGGTGATAAATCGTTCTATCAAACGGAAATTGATTTTACAGTTACAGATGCTGCTTTAAACACAATAGACGAAAGGTTCAAAGAAAATGAGTTGGATATTTTTCAATCTCTAAAAGATGTAACATGTTCCAATCCATCAAAGATTATAAAAAATGCATCAATTCAAAAAGTCTCTGAAACATATGATCTTGATATGGAAAAAATAAAGGGAGATATACAAATTTTTCAGAAAATGTACAAAAAATACATAGACTCTTTGCCAGAAATATCCACGGAGATAACAGAACTGAGGAAAAGATGCAATTTTCTTGTTGAAAAGGAACTCTGTGTTATACATATTCCATACTTGACAAAACTAATCCAAATTCTCCTTGTGATACCTGTCTCAACTGCATCATGTGAGAGAAGTTTTTCATGCTTAAGATCTTTAAAATCATACGTTAGAAATAGTATGTGTCAAGAGAGGCTTTCTGAACTTGCTGTTTTGAAGATCGAAAATACTATAGATATTGACTTTACTAAGGTAATGGAACAATTTGCAAAAAATAAAAATCGCAGGCTATCTTTCTTCTAATTTATAATACGGATGTATAGCGTATAACATAATATTAAATAAATAAATTTATAACTGACCTGTTTTCTCTGTGTTTGGGAGTACGCCGTGTTGTGACGACATCATTGATCGATTCACGAGTTTAAGGAAAGAAGAATTGACTTAATAGGTAAGCGTTTTATATTTTTCTCATGTTATTATTTCATAAGAATTGAAATGGAACTTTGAATTGAAAGAAGGGAGTCTACGATGGCCATCCGTTCCGATTTTTGAGGCCGTGTCCCGAGTTTTTTAGAGAAGGTCATTTAATCAATAATGACGTTGAAATCCAATAATATAGCCCAATTTTCCAAAAAAAAAAAAAACAGCTTTAGGGCCGACCAACCCCCAACTCTTTTGCCCCCCCCCCTTTTTTTAGTGCACCAGCCGCCTATGGTTATGCATTTCCAATTTTAAAGAGTTTTCAAATGCTTTTCTTATCCCAACTCATTCAAATGAAATACTTTTCATTCTGTAGCTTTCGAAAGCAATCTGTATAGAAATATATACATATTTTATTTCACTAAAAACAACAGAAGTATGTCTCATCGTCTGTAGAATTCGAAATCATTTGGTGTCTGATCATACTCATAGAAAATTCAGAACGCAAGTTGAAATGTTTAAAATCCCTTGACAAATAAAGCGTATGTTTGTGTGTTTTATTTGAATTTGCTTTCGAATCCCTATAGACTTTCCTTATTTAATCAAATGTATACACATAATTTTTGCTTGCTTCAAAAAATCTAAGATGCCTGAAACAATATTTTGTGGATTCTCAAAGTAATGTAATAAAAACTGAATGCTTTTACGGAGCTTCTACAAATATTAAAGGTAGGCCTAGAGTACCAAAAATATCAATTACTAAATAAATATATAATAAGATGTAAGTGAAAACGACTATGAGAAGGATATCGATACAAGAAAACTAAAGATTAACTGAATGCAGGTATGATTTTCAAAACAAGTTAATGAAGCAAAGTGCAAATGACGCTACAGAAGGTTCTAGAAACACCAGAACTCGACCACTGTTAGTATTAATTGGAAAAGATTAAGCTTCGGAAAATCATCAGTGCTTGACCACAAAACTGTACCACAAATCTGTACTGGACCAAGTTTTCATTCGGAAATCTTTCACCACACAAAGGTAACTGCTGGTAACCCATTTCTGTTAGCTACCCCATGAGTTAATTGTAATGTACAATTTGATTCTTCTTGAGCTAGATTTTTGACTGGAACAATAATGGCTAGTTTTGGTGAATTCCCTTTAGGTCCAATAATCCATTCTAGCTCGCACAAATGATATCCCTACCTAGATTTTCCTAAGAAGAAATTGTTTACTTTTAGAAAACTGATGTATCTTTAAAGGTTGATCGAATCTCCTTCAAATCTCACTTTAAAGCAATATTTTAAAAAAACACATTATTTTCGATAGGAAGAGGAAGCAAAGCTTTAATTCCTTTTCTAATCTGAGAAACTTTTTTAACCATTTACATAAATCAATGTATCAAATCCATTTCTTGAGTTATATATTCACAAACATCAGTTTAATATGACTATTAAAGAATGAATTTTCAGAAGCAGAGTACTTGCGCTCTCCAAGCTAGCTCATTTGTAGATTTTACTTCCTCAATGGGTAATTCACAGAGTTAAAACATGCAAGATTCTATCTTACTCCATAAAATTAATCAATATGTCCCCATCGCCTCCGGAATAAGGATAATTTAATTAATACTTTATTCTTCATATTGTGTGCATCTAACGTGCACTTATTCGTATATTCCCCATTAATTTATACTATATGCCTCATGAACGATATCAAAGTTAATAAAACAGACCATAATAAGATTGCACGGATGCCTTTAAGGTGTAGAATGAAGACGGAAAACTGATTGTATCGGAGAACTGATTTTATTAGAGGATGCATCCATGAGTAATTGCATCTACAACTGCTTGCGTTTCCACAAAGGCAAAATATGAAGATATCTCGAGAGCTTGCTTACATTTAAGGTGAACTCATTCGTATATTTTCCCATAACTTATACTAGTTACAACGTAAACAGTGGCGAATCTGGGGGGCTATGGGACGGCAGCTCCCCCAGAGTTGAACCAGAATTCTTGATTTTATTTAAAATCACGACAACGGTTTGTTCTTAATTTCCCTTTTAAAAAATAAAAAAAACGTGGTAACATTTCTTTCTGGTATGACAGGCTCGAAATTTTCCCTACATTTCTAGTCATTCCACTTGTAGCTTTGACGAGATCGAAATCATTTTTTGGATAATTATTTCACTTTTTTATTAAATTATCGAAATTATTGTAGTGTTCTTTATGATTCTTATTGGCATGAAAAGAATGCCCGTAAAGTTAAAGTATTTTGGTTTACATAAGCCATGAAGTTTGACATTCGCCCTCGCAACCCAACAGACCCGAATCCTGGATTAGCCACTGAGCGTAAATGATACGGACACTATCAAAATTCACCGAAGTGAAATAGAATAGATACCTCTAAGAAGAATGAGGAGAGAAATCCCTCAAACAATTCCAAACCAATTCATTGATTTCATCAGTGAATTTGCTTTTGTTAGCATTCGCGGGTAAATGTATTTACAAATGCTTACGTATCCACAGAGACAAAATATGCGGGTGTGTCTAGATCACAGCCTTCCCCGGTTTTTTCCAGAATATTAATTTTTCGCATCATCCCACAGACTCTGCGTCGTCCTCACTGATTGCATATTAAAGCACTTTCTTCTGCATCCTCACGGTCTTCGCCGGCATCCCAGAAACACTTATCGGCGTCGAAGGATGCCGCGGCTGCAGCTGCAGCTGAATTATGGATGAGCAGGCTTTTGTTTACTTTGGCGTGAACGACTTCTGAGGGATTTAATGTTCCCGATTTCTCGGACCGCCGCTTTCGCGGAATTTGAATGAGACGTCCTAATTGAAAATCTCCCATTCCTGTCGCCTCGTGGAAACGACTTTACAAAATTTCCTCCAAGATATTTGCTTCCAATTAAGCAACGTCCACTCGATAAGTGGAAAAGCTTCTCAAAGTTTAGCTGGCAGGGACACTCTAGACTCGAGGTGAGATTCCTGGGTAAATCTCCATTTCAACCGAAAAGCCAAGATTTTAGATTAATTAGCTAAGAAGATATTAGTTAGGATGGCCTTCGAATTCTGAATGATTACTTGTCAGGTAATGCTGGTTTTTCTGAGTATCATTAAAGTATGAATTCTATTCGCAAGATTTGATACAGGGAAATTCGGGCATTTTTGGAGACTTTATTGTACTTTACATCCAAAAATCTGAAAGTGCAGTAGAACCTCTATTGCCTGTGTTAATTAGAACTGTAATGTCCTCGGATATTCGAAAACTCGATTAGTAGAGACTAATTTTAAAATGTGACTTATTTTCATTGGACAAGGTTTCCCCAAATTTTTTACTTGACATTATAAAATTAAGTCCTCAAGTACTACCGTGTATAAGAATTTTAACAAACTATTTTATTTGCCATCAATCGTCTTACATGCATTTTTGAAACATTAAATGGTTTTGATACAAGTATTATGAAAAAAAAAATTTAAAGTCAATTCCTACTTAGGTCAGCGATCTACACGCTTCGTCACTGACGAGATTTAATCCTAAATTTATATCCTGCTAAATATCTTATATAAGAGAATTTTTTTCTCCCATATAAAACTAAAATTAATTAATTAAATTTAATTAATGAATTAATATTTGAAAAACTGTATTAACATCAAGTGTCATCCACTACAAGTTTAAAAAATGTATTTGAACTTGAGTGGACGAATAAAAAGTATTTTATTAACGATTCAAAATTTGAACAAGACATATAAATAAATATATATAGGGAGAGTGTGAACAAATAGTAGGAATTGAAAAAGGATTCGCAATTTTACTGATGTTCGAGGTTTCCACATCATTATTGAAGCCTTCAAGAATGAAACTGTGTGTAAATAATTTCTTGAATTATAAAAATAACTTCCCAATTGCAACATTTTACAAGCCTTCTCAGTGAAATCCCATCCACCCACCAGGGTAAACTGTTTCAGTGTTGATTTTTAAAGTTGAGTTCAGTTTTTGTTGTATTAACGTCCCGTTTTGAAGCAACCCAAGGACTGTTTGGGGATGAACCTCATCATTTTGAACCGCAGCCAGATGACGAGAATGACACCTGACCTCGCACCGCCATCTCGATATTTCCAGGATAACGTTTGGTTATTATGTTTGATTTTATGCAACATACACAGCGAATCTTCAATGGAATATGGTTTCGAACCCTGCCTTGAAGCCGAGACCTTACCAGTAGGTCACCGCGCGCCTGATTTTTCAAATCATCGCATCTTAAAAATCGGTTTCAATGGCAAAGATCACACCTTTTTCTGAAAAATTGGTGACGTCATTAAAAAATAAGAAACATAGTTCGATATTCTTATGCCGGCTCGACTAGCGGTCTTCAGTTGATCGACACAGAGATAATCGAGATTCTGCTACAGTTTGGAATCTAAAATATTCGATTGAAAAACTGTGAAATTTTCCTTTGTGCAAGTGACATTATAACACGCATTAAAATAATGGTATTTTACTGTATTATTTTATTAGACCAAAATTAAGACCGAAAAATCATAAGAATTCAGTCAGTCGAAAGACATTTTGCTTTAACCTAAGCTGGTAGTTGACCAAAGGGATGGGTTAATAATCATTCATATTTCATCGAAAGTCGAATTATCATAACTTGGGTATTAGTGTACTTGTTAATCTCTGGTAATGCTTAGAACTTTTCTCTGTGGCTTAGAAGCGCTACCAGAGAAAAAGTGGTAAAATCGTGAAAGATTCTGACGCATTCCATTAAACGAATAAACGTTTCAACTTGCTTCAGGTATCAAAGTAATTTAACTAACTTATAAGTCATCGATCACGTTATAGATGCATTGGCTTAGCGATCGGGGGGGGGGGGCAAGGAGTTTGCAGGCGTAGGGGACGCCATACTGAGAGAGCGTCGGGAGAAGAGGGTTGCAGTCTTAGGGGACGCCATACTGACAGAATGTTTGGGCATTTATATCTCCATGAAAGCAATACCATGCCTCGAGCGTCATTTACACCTACTAAGCCAATGATGGCGGGCGACTAGAGGAGAAAATATCTCATTATGTTTGCTCCAGGCGCCAATATATGAAGCCAATTGTATTTTGAAATCATCAATTTCCTACAACTGTGTTATAGAAAGTGTTTAATACGTTTATGTAACTAAAAATTATTTTTTGAAACATTTTTAATGATATTTTAGGAAGAAATTCCATAAATTTTAGAATTTAGAGATAGCAAATACAAGGGAGATGTAACAAAATTGTGATTCTTATATACAGTTTCTTTAAGGATGTTTCAAATTGTGTCGATTATTTTCAGTAAAGGAACTTTGTTGTAAATCGAGAGTCTTTCTCTCTGGCCAATCAATCAAGGCAAAAGTTGATGAAATCTTTGATTGGTCCAAATATGACATCATTATTACTAATGTGATAGGGCGGACCAAACATTGAAATTCGTGATGCGGAATTGTATACAATAATTTGGTTTTAGATTTAAAGAGTTTTCTGTACAAATCTACACAGGAGATTCTTTTTGAAAATTAAATTAGATGCGCTGTGGCAAATTTACTTATGAACGTTACGAAAATTTAATGGACGAAGGAAATAATATTTTAAGAATTAAAAATGATTCTTGTTAACAACAAATAAATTTATTTTTTTCCTAAATTTATTTATTTTAATAAAACGAAAACATTTCAATCTACCTACTTTAAATATTATTGCTTATAACCTGTATTTCATTTCAAACTAATTTTGTAGCTTAAATGTAAATATTTTGAGAAACAAAGCTTTCAAAATGATCCTTACTTTTGGTTTGGAACTCCATTATTAAGAACACTAGGAAAATGCATTTAGTTCATTCTGTTAGAGTGGCATTTCGCTTGGAAGATATACCTTCTTGAAATTCTGTACTTTTGTTTTATTTAAAATGTTATTTTTTCCAGCATATGTTTACGGAATATCCAATCCACCGACGATCCAGCCGATCAGTTGAACATTAATTTTGTGATAATTGATTTTAGACGTCTAAATAATCTTCATTTAAAGACCGGGAAATCAGTGTAAACCTGGAGTTTACGGTGCGGACCTGTTTCTCGTCAATTTTTCTTGGCGCAATTTCATTTGCCATCGCCAAATGCTGTTTTAGATGTGCAATGCGCTTCTTATTGCTCTCTTCAGCATGCATCACCTGAAAACGCGAAATGCAGCACGCAATGCCTGCGGCATTTCAAGTGTGTTCCGGGAAATTTTTTTAACAATAAAAATTTAGCGTCTTCGCTTTCAGCACAGCAGGAAACTAGAGTCTACGCTTTTTCATTGAATGTTAGGAATGTAGGATTTTTTAAAAATTCCTACAACGAGAATTTCCGCACGCAATGCCTGCGGCAGTCCAAGCGTGTACCGTGCAAATTTTTTATCTTAAAAAAACATCAGCGGCGTTGCAGAATACTCATAGCTTCGCTTATTCATTGAGAAACGAAACACACAGAATAACATACCACAGTACTTAACCGATATTCAAGCCAAAGAATTCCAAACGAAGTTTTATTGAAATTTGAATGAATCGACCAATTACATCGAAGAGATGAACAAATCAATCCTATTGAAACTAGGTGCAATATAGCGTGAGGTACAAAACACGGATAAAAAGATTATTTTCCGCGCATGCGCGCATGTCACTCGTTAAGAACATCATTCCGCAACCAAAAAAATGTTCTCTCATCTCCTTTCTTGGCGGCCAAGAGTTGGCGACCCTAAGAGCAACGAAGTAGGTGGGCACCGAAGACTCCAGATTAATCGAAATCAGATTAGAGGCAATTGGTTGATTTCGAGGGGAGATAAGAAATCAAAGACGGTGATAGGAACTGTTGGGAGTTGATTACACTGTTGCAAGATTTTTTAATTCCACTCTTCCCTGCATTCCATAATGTAACCATGGCATTCCTAAAGAGAGTTCTATACTGAAAAATCGCCCCTCGTTGGAGATGATAAGTTGCTTAATAAACAGGTTACAGCCTCCATGAAGGATACACTAATGGCGGAATAATAATCGCCTATAACGGATCATTCCTCCTACAGGACAGATTAAGGCACGGGACTGCGACAGATGTTTTGTAACTGAATTTAAAACCAGCGTTATTTTTAGCGGCTGTCGGTCATTATAATACACCGGACGTCCAGGTACTAGAACTGGGTAATTTCAAAATGAGAATACTGAAAATTAAATATGCAAATAACGAAATCTTCTCGCTGAATGATTTATTGATCCGAATTCCCAGAAACAAACAACCGCTTAGAGTTGGCGAGTGTGATACATCTATCTTGTTTCCAATGACTAGGAGAGTAAACGAGAGGAATACCTGAACGTCCTCAAAGTGTTAAATCTGTGGAAATTAACCACTTATACGGAGGTGAATGTGTGACATGCAAACTTTTGGAATCTTTATGAATTCAGGTATTATCTTCATCTTCCAACCAAGATTTCAACTACTGCAGTAGCCTTTAGGTCAATTCGAACAAATAAAATCAGCCATGCACTGTATGAATGCCATTTGAGATGCTGTAGAATGTTGAACTCTGTGCGCGAGAGCCTAAAATGTTTCTCCGTATGTATTGAATGGCAACTTTTGATTCAAAATGTACATCATACATCGCAAATCCTATACAGACTGAACCTTTCAACTACTTGAGGAAAAAGCATTTCTTTCTTTTTGGAAGTGAATGAAGACATCCTCTTTGCCACAAAAGCGAATAAGGAGAAAACCATTTTTAAAGGTAAAATGCATATTTTTGGATACAGAATAGCAACATTTTTGAATAGCGTGATTTTTATATGAGAAATTGAAAATATTTTCTGAATTTAAATTACAGTTTCTGAAGCTGGTATGTGTGGAATCTTTTTCTTTAACTTTCAGTCGGAAGCTCTACAACTTATTTTTACTATTTTGCTTGATGGAAATTGGGGGAAAATGAAACAAGAAATCAAATGCAGAAAACAACTTCTCAATAAGAATTATTTTCACATAAAAAGTTCAAAAATTTATTACATAAAAGTTTAAACAAAATTTAAATATTATTAGACATTTTTAAGGAAGTATCTATTACTGAATTACATGTAAAACTATTGGGAGAGTCTGGAAGAAAAGTGTTTTAATGCGCAACCACAGAAAAATAGAATGCTTACTTCTCGCAATATATTAGTTTCACTGTGATGTGAATGTTTTATCGAATAGCTTATTTTTCGCTCTATTTGAATTCACATTAGACGTTTTTGATATCCTTCTAATTTAAGAAGAAAGTTTAGTTTGAGATCTTAGTCTCTTGCCTATAGATGAAGGTGAATGTAAAATCAACTTTTTCAATTAGGTTGTTGCTAAATGTTTAGTTAGCAACGGCCACGGGACACGACTCGGGACCTGTTTAGTTAGCAACAGCACGGGGCATTAATCCAATTATTAGCTTAGATAGATCTTGGCTTTCGAACCGGATGGTTTCAAGTTTGAAACCCGATTCCAACGTAGATCCGCCTTAATTTTGGCCTGTTTCACGTTAAATCATATGCAATGACCAAACGTCCTTCCGCTGATGTGGTGCAGAAGTTTTGAGAGGGGTGCCAGTTCAGGTGTCGTATTCGTTATCAGACCGCGGTTCGAAATTTCGAGGTCAGTTCCAAAATATCCCTCGTGTTGCTTCAAAACGGATCGTTAATATAACAAAACTAAACTAAGCTATTGGTTGGTCTCTCTATTTGATATGTTTTAAAGGACTTTATTACGTTTCTCTTTTTCTTAAGAGAATATTTCCTGTATTTCAGTTGATGGATAAATTCAGTCCACAGGGGGTATAATTTTTGACTATGTAGTCAAACCCCGTAGTAATTTGTTGGTTAATTGTAGGACAATATAGTTGATGCAAACACTGGATGCTGCTGCGTTGGGCGCGCAAAAAACGTTTATTGTTACTGCTATTCTTTACTTCTATATTTTTTCTTTTTTGTATTCTATTTTCTATCGGTAGAAGCCCTCTGTAGGGAAAAAAACTCGTATTCTTATTCAAACTGAAATGTGGTAGGTTTATTTCGATTCGAAAATATTCAAAAAATGATTTTCTCTTCTTATTCCTTGAATGCTATTCAACGCATATGGAAATCCACAGGAAGAATAAAAATTCAGATTCCCTCGCGGTAAAAAAAAAAAACAGAATAGTATCTTTGTTTTGAAGGAAAAATTAATACTTCCTCCTTAATAAATTTTAAATCTGTTCACAATAATTCAGATAAACAGTAAACGACACCTCGTTTTAGGTAAACTTGTTTGGTATGGATTTGTTTCTCTTATTTACTGTGGGTACGAAATTTTCCCATGTTAATTAATTCTGCTCTGAAAATCGATGCATCTTTTTATTTCTTAATACATACTCCACAACATCGAAAGTTTTTCATATGAGATACCTTGAATAACCAATAGACATGCCAATAAGCGCTTTACCATTTTTCTGCTCACAAACTTACAGCCTTTCATTTATATTCAGTTCGTTTATCCGTATTTAGATGATAGGGATGGTTCTCAAATAAATATTCGGCTTATTGTCGTGGTTATTTTTATCTGAAGATTAATGAAGTCAAGTAGTCTGGGACACATCCCCTAACAACAGAGATCGTCTTCCGTATCAAGCAGAGGAACTCAATAAAACAAGAGTAAATATATTATTATAATTAAGATACATAAATGGATTAATACTATCTACCAGCGATCACTATTTCAGTTCTTTGTGTAGCGGTACACGGCAAATGAGATATTCTAATGAAGGCTTCCTTTTCCAGAACAGTCTTTTTTTCCTCTTCGGTACCCGAGTCCAAAGTTTAGGGAGCGAAAGATCTTCCGAAAAATGGTTTTAACCGGGTCTTTGAGAAGGGGATTACAAATCGGCTGTCTCTGAAAGCGCTGTTAATTGCGAGGGGTTTCGGTGCTCAGAAGCGCGCCATTTATTTTCCGGTTAGAGAAAATGTGTTCCTGAGTTAGGTAATTCCCTAATTTGTGGAAGGAGATGCCATCCCAAATGAAGTGAAATGAAAATCATCGAAGCATGGCAAATTTCAGGTAGATTTTTCCTCCGCCTCTGATGTATTGCCTCTAGGCGAGATGCCACTGGGGATTCTTCTTAAAAAGTATCCTTGAAGAATCGACTGTTTGCCGTGATAAGAGATAAATATTCTTCCAGCCTTCGGAATTTAGTTCAGCGCAATAAAACTTTTAGTCGTTGAGTAATGCTCACCTTTCGCTACCATGAAGATTATGCAGACTGTAAAAAACATATTTGAAAGCACATCTTTTTAAAAGTTTCCAAATCTAACTAACTTACTTGAATGAATACTTTTCTGAGTATTTTGCATTAATGCAATACAGTGTATTTTAACGGAAATAGTTGGAAAAAATTCTTCTCGTAACTCTAATAAATTCTTATAGCCTGTCAAGAGAAAATTTTTTGCTTCAAGCTCCATATGGTATTTCTCCAATTTAGGCAAAATTGGCTTACTAAGGTTAAGAAACGCATCTAATATTTTAACGTTCCTATTCCTTTCACTTTGATATTAATCCTATTTAATGTAACTTCCTAATTTTAAATGCCATATTAATCATATTTTTCATTTAAAATGACAAACTCAAGTCGATTCTGAAAACAAGTTAGATAGCTAAAATTACTAATATAATAGCCCATATCTGTCTCTCACTAATTCGGTAAAGCTGTGACGTCATCAACAATAAAATTCGCGCCATAGACTTTAATCAGCAATATTTCATTGCTAGAGCACCTAAATTTCAGTCATTTTAAATTTAAATTTTCTAATTTCAAATTTAATATCTCTAAAATAGTGAAATAAAATTTGCTATCGATTTATATAAAACTTATCTCACTATGATCAATAGTTCCCGAGAAACTCTAAATTATATTAATAATATATTTCAACTTAACTTCCGATTTTTAACAGAAAGTAGTAAATCACGTCAGTGGTATATTATGCGCGTGATATAGTTTGGACGCCACGATGCATCTGATTATTTAGTGCAATCATATGTATATATATATATCAGCACGCTGTCAAAAAATATTTTCAAATTATATCAAATTGAAAATATTTTTGGCAGCGTTTCACAAGCAGAGAAGTGTTTTGTAAAAAGTGTAAATAATATGTAAATAAAAAAAATATTCCTTGTCATAAAACATATGTTTATTTTAATTTTTTAAATCAATGTTAAACATTTCTCTAGCATATATCTATTGAAACACGTCATATTTCAAGGGGAAATATCTCGAATGAAGAGGCAATTTGCACCTGTCATATCCAGAATCATACAACTAGAATTTAAAAAAAAAACGGAACTCCCTAACACATGAAACACATTTTAAATAAAAATACCTGACCATGGACTAACCAACCATGGCTGGGATTTGAAGCAAGCATTGATTTGCAGTCCAATGTTCTAACAACTGAACCGCGGTGATTTTTTTCTAGGTCTCTTTGTCCGACAAAATCTTCTCACCAATATTGTAAATCTGTCTCAAATGTTTGATCCAACATATCGGGGATTTGAGTTCTAAAATGCATACGCAAATTTCCACACTGTACTTTAAATGTTAACACAAAGCTCGCCATATTGTGTACATATACGAAGAAATCTAGGGAAGAACAATTTCCCGCTGGTTTGAAAAATAAACGAAATGAAGAATTTTAATGAAGTACGGTTTTTAAGGCAAGTAGCTCCATAATTCTAGGCTTGTTCCTCATCCATTATGCACATTGAAAAGTCAGAGTTGCTCTTGTTTTAATTCCCCAAACCAATCCATGTAATAAAAGGTACAAAAACCATTTAAAAAGTCTCTAAGCGTGAAGCACTGACGAATGGCGCCTGCGAACCGGACGAAATGAGACGTCAAGTGCTTCAACATGAAACGCGAGGTTTTAGAGAGCCATTGGAGAAACCCATCCAGAAACGCTCTACGAGGCACGCTGTTTAATTTCGTGTGACTAATGTGACTCCTGTACAAAGATGACGCGCTCGGCAAAGAAAAAAATCCCCTTCTGGTGTAATTACGAGTTCGCTATTATGCAAAAGAAGATATTTATTGGTCCTGCCGTAGTGTTTCCTTTCACAAATTAATTTTAGAATCCGAGATACGTTTTGGGGAAGGAAAATAATTATAGGAAGAAAAACGCTTCCCTGCCGTTAATCTAAATAATGAATGCAAAAAGTGAAGGAAAAAAATAACATGAAAAATATAATTAATAGAACGAGAAAGTGGTGAACTGTTTTTGTGCCTTGAGCAAAGGTTTGGAAAATTTTCGTGTTTACGAAGTGTTGAGGACATTTTTCATCAGGCCCTTGTAGAATTATAAAAAATGATATGAATATAAAAAAAAATCCATTGCTCTTAGAAGGGGTAGTAACGATTTGTTTAATTTGGAGGTTTCATTAAGATATTATTTTTGCTTTCAGGTTTGTTTACATTTAATTCTGAAAGATTTCTTTTGAATTGGGTACGACGTAAAGTTTTCGGTTCTTTTTCGCATTTCATTGGAATGAAAATCTCGACTCATATTACGCAAGGAACCATGCAAAACGTTTGAAATTAAATTTAGGAAAAACTTTAAGAAACAAATAATTAGTAAGATCGATCACCGAACTCTTTTCTTGAATTACAGCAGCATAATATTAAAATTACTCATTCGAGAATTTTCGATATTTTACTGTATTTTAAAGAAGTAAGTGTAATGATTTTTTTACAAACCTGTTCAAGACCTTAAGAAACTTAAGTTGAGACCAGAATCACTCCAAAATATCAGCTACCTAGAATGCTTTGTAGAAGAGACGATTAATATATAATTTTTTAAAAATATTACTGGAAGATTTATTTTCCCTGAAGTGTTTTTTTCAATCGAAAACATCAAAAAGTTTTGAGGAAACGTCTCAAAATTTGCAAATAATTGAGTGAACATTCCCATGTTCTAAACTCATTTCTAGAGCTCAGAAATCAATCAATGTAAGTAATTTTTATCTGAAAATAACTTTCGTATTTCAAGTGCCTTTTTGAAATTTAAACTTGCAGTTGTCAATATATTCAAGTCTCTCTCTTTATATTGCAACAGAAAATGACGCTGCAAAAATTGGTATTTTTCTACTTTCTAAAATACGAAGTATACAAAGGAAAAGCATTATAATAGTCAAAATATTTTAACTCGATATTTTGATGCATCTATAATTTCAGGACGCACCCGAGTACGAAAAATACATTTCTGAAAAACAGTTATTTGTCTGTGAGCACAATAACCGAAAAATGCAACGAATTTCTAGCCTAAAAATTATTATGGAGCATCTTCACAAAATTCGCAGTTTTTTATCAAACTAAAGACAAAATCCGTCCATGGGAAGTTTCCATGTAGTCTTTGGCCGAATGAACAAAACATAACAGTTCAAAAATGCTAATAGCTAAATAGATAGAATTAATCAGGTTGATTTATCAGTAAGATTATACATCTTCATAAAATTTCGGATTCAATTGCCCAAAGTGTCGACCGTCTCTTGGTCTGTACATTGGCGGGCATTTAAGTATGATAAAGCAAACACACAAATTAGGCGGAAGATATTGGGATCTTGATACAAAAATCGTAGATCTGTGCCAAATTTTAAAATCAATCGGTAGATGGTAAAACGTCCAAATTCCACACTCAAAGGAAAAAGCGTACCATAATGCGTTAGCTTACGAGAAGTCGACGGGAGAACATTCCCACTGTATACTGCTGGTTTTTATAAGATCATTTTATGCCATTTTTAACTTTTTATGACTTACACTGAATGTATTTAGAATTCGCCAATTCTGACCAAATTCCTCAGTAAAAGTCAACTTCGAAATGCAGTAACAATAATATCCGCGATCCTATCAACCCAGGTCTCTATTAACCCTCCGCCTGCCGTTTTTTTAATTACTATTTAGATGCAAAGCTTTCAAATACGTTTGAAAGAAGTAATTGTTATTCTTCTGCAAGTCTTTATTAGTATAAAACGATTCGAAGCTGTAATAGTTCTGAGTAAACACAATAGCTTGCGGACATCGCAGGATGCAAAAGAAAATATATTTACTTCCCACCCGCGGAAATCGCGGGATAAGCATTCAGAGGGTTAATTGTTTTCATATTGAATTATTTTTCTATTTCTGAGAAAACTTTTGAATGGTTAACCTATTAACCGAGTAAATACCAGAAACTAGAATTTTGTTTTAATAAAGTCCACGAAATTTTTAGAATATGGTGCCGAAGTTGGCATTGTAGCCAATTTTCATGATGCAAAGTCATGTTGTTATCTGGAGGTGATATTTTATAACTTAAAAACTTATTTTGAGAAAACAACAAACACAGTTTAATTCTTAAGCAATTCAATAATGTTTTGAATAAATTTACTCATTTTTACGAAAAAATATAACTGTAAATGTGTCAGGAAGTTTTGCGCTGATGAGCGGGTTATATTATTCGTTAGGAAACACCCTTAAAGAACCATTGGCAAAATGCAAAGAAACAGCGAAATTCAGTAACATTCACGAATCCTCTAAAAAAAGAAACTGTTTCAAATATTGCATGCAAATGGTTTGATATCTAATGAAGGAGTTCATCAAAATGTTTGCAGTCCTATTTTTATAATTTCATGTAAATTTTGGAGAACCAAAATTTTCTATACAGAACTGAAATCACGATCTAAAATGTAGTCTGTATTAACCTAGTTTTCGATTATACGAATTGATTACAGTCCCTCTCAACTCGAATAATCGAGATATACACACAAGTGAAACCGGTATCTAATAGTGGGCGTAAAAACATAGTAATGTTTGAAAAAGGTAATCCAAAAATTTATAATTTTATGCAGTAGGGGAACAATATGCAGATTTAAGCATGAAATATATTTTCTTGAAATGTTTTATTAAATATAATAAAATATTATCACGAAATTAAATATCTTTAAAAATTTAAAAGTAAACAGCAATCCATTAAATCTAAAAATTTAAACTGTCAGTATAAGTAATATATCATTTTATAACGTTAATTATTCGTGCAATTAATTGACGCAGAAAAAATAATATATTCATGTTTATGGAAAGATCATAAAAGGACAAGACGCCATAAAAAATAAATAATGATGCTAATCAAAGAACGCAAGAAATTGATACGTTGAAAAAAGAGAAAAACGACTCATAATCACGGATTTATAATCTAAGGAAAAATATTCAGATAATTTAGCTTTTAGTACAAAGGCAGTGAAAAAATAATCAGAAGTTTTTATAAGAAAAAAGGAATTATTACAGCCCAGAGTAATAACATTTGAAAGAAATTGTTTTAGAAAAAGGCTTTATGAAACAACAGAAATTTGTTATGTACTCGAAGAATAATAAGTAGTTTCATGGAAAATATGGAATATTAGGATTTAAATAAGAAAAATCCTTTTCGGAATCTTAAAGTATTTATAAACGATGAGATAAAATTCTTTTACGAAAAATATATCTGAAATAATCATTTCTTATTTTAAGTCTGAGTGAAGGAAACACAAACTCCTTAAAGATTAAACTTAAACTTTTATTTTTATCTTCTATGAGATTAAAAAAAAGTCTTAAAAGAGTATCTCCTTTAGATAAAATTTTATTCTCATAAATGTGGTTGTTGAAACTTAAGTCGTACATCTTATCCGAAAGAATTTCAAATAGAATTTTTATCCATCAAAATATGAATTTTAGAGATTATTATTGTATAATATAGAGATATTCAGATATAAAAGCAAGATATTGCAGGGATTTCTGAAATCTTACGTACTATTACAGTAATTTTGTTTTTACTCTTGCGACGAAGCTTGGCTAATTTTTTATAAGGATTAAAACTGTTTTCTTCTTTTTTTAATATTATTATATATTCATATGCAGTTCACTTTGTTCTAAACTTACAAGCAAATGTTATCTCAATTAAAGAAACTGTACCTGAGAAAAATAAATTTTTAAGAATTGAAATTTCAAGACCACTTTAAACATAATAGTTTTACAAGAATAAATTCTTTTGAAATTTTATAGAAAAATTATGTCAGCTAAGAAACTTGACTGAAATAAAAGCTCTTAGATTGCATTTTAAACTGTTTTTGAAAAACTGGAGAACATTTTCAGAAGGCGAATATTTTTTTTCGTGTTACGTAACTATATCCTTTCGTGAAAAAACGTGAGAATTTATAAAAAATTAATAAAGACTCTTAGATGTTTCTCTCTTTTGAAATGAAAATACGAGATTTTTTTTAAATATCCTGTTCTGCGCACACAAAGAAAGAAAAGAAACAAACTTTAGAAATAAGTGCAATACTTCGCACTGAGAAACCAGAGCTCTTTCAAACTAACAAGCGAGACATATTACTTCCCCCTTAGGAGGTCGAATTTCATGTGACGCGTGTTCACAAAAATGAACCCTTTGCAGCAAGAGGATTCTATAGAGCGTTGCAACAACCATCACCAAGAGTGGCTTAACATCAGAGATTTATATATTCTGTTTAATATCTAGAAGTAAGCATCATTGGGATAAAACTAGATAAAAATAGAGGATTCGAAATTGGATAGAAAATAATAATTAATTGGTGCATGAAAATTCTGGAAGAAAATTAAATACTGACTTCAAATCATGCTAAAAATATGATAACGGATATTCAATGTTTTGTGAAAACTTAAATACTGACTGACCAAGTGTTTACTATGTACAAAATGAAAACTAGGAAATAAATTTTAAGTTAGATTTTTCCATTTCATAATTCGCGATACTTCATAGATTTTACAGTATTGCTTCATACAGTTGCATTCTTCACCTTTATATCTGTGTAGTTTCGTAATAAAATGTCTTCTGTAAAATAAAAATGAAGTCATTACCAGTTTGCTTAAATTTCTATATTTAGTATTCAAGTAATAAAAGACAAATTCTTCCAATTAAAATGGATTACTTAAAACAATCTTTCAGAATCTTCAACAATATCCAGTTTTAAAACAGAAATGAGATACTTTTAAGGGTTATTTTTTAGTATTTTTTCAAAATACTTCTCAAGAATTTTGTCCTTCTGCGTATTATATAAATTTTGGCAAAGAAAAATTGTTCTGCTTTTTTTGCACGCCTCTGACGGGAGAACACATTTCTAAAAGAAGACAAAAGAGCTATAATCATCCATCATTTCGTACTGATCTCTATTGCATGCTTACGGATTCTACTATGGTTTGGATTGAGGTCGCTTTTCATTGGCTCTCAGTGTCACGTGACTTCGCTTGCTTCAGAATGATGTCATAGGAGCGCACTTCGTTTGGATTTCGATTTTTATCTTAGCTATTGTATCATGGAAAAACCAAAATTATCTTTATCTTGAATTCATCATTCCTTTTAGAAATATCGAAATAATCGTAATTAAATGTAAATACTGCATGAAAATATAGTTTAAATTATATCGTTTTTTTATCTTTTTTATTATCACCTCCAAAGCATGTTTTATATCTGATTTTAAGTATGTCCTCTAAATTTTTAACCTAACTTTAACGCTCAGTTTCCCAAATTTTCAGTAAAATTTGTCAGCTTTTATCTTCCGAAATTTGTGAAATGCTCATGGGATAAGGCATGGAATATCTTCTACGGAAAGTTAAGTCTGAAGAAGCTTTTTGTTGCCGAGATGTTACTTTTCAACATTAATTTCCTACGTGATGGAAAAGCGCGCCTTAAAAGCTTTCTTCTTGTTGCTGAGGGAACAGACTTTAAACGTGAGGAAAGTATTTTATGAGAGTCATCTTCGTCACCGGGGGTTATTTCTATGCACACAGTGTCTCTGGGAGCTATTTACATGTCTCCTGGCATAGGCCTTGATGTTCTAACAGAAAATATTTCAGAGAAAAAGAAGATCCGAATAATCAAAGACGAACAGAAATGCGAAATTTCAGAAGCACTAGCAACTACAAAATACTGTCCAAAATCTAAATTAAACACACAAAAATTCTTAACAATAATGTTCATATTAAAATGATTGAAATGAAACAAACCATAGCTTGTTTTTAAGAAATGTTTGCCAAATATGCATAAATAGCTGTTATTCTCATTAAATTATACATCTTATTTGCTTATTTTACGTTATCGTCTGTATTAGAACATAAATTGTTCATCCACTGTATATTAATACTCATGCGAGTTTCAGATCTAAGTATATGATTTTTTACTTATCAGTTATTTACAGATCAGTTAAATGAATTTTTTACTTTATTGGAGGGGAATGTTCTTCAGATTGAGTTAATAATGTTTCTAAAAACTCCCTGGTATATCGAGGATTAGTTAGAGAACACATTGTTTGAATGGATTGACTGATTTCCCACCTACTGAAAAATGAAATCGCTAAGGAAGTAATTAAAAGAACTGAATTTCTTACGAACAAACATCTGAAAATACTGAGTATGCCAAACTTTGTCATTCTTCATGCATTTTTAGTTATACATTTACAATTTTAAAGAGTTTTTAAATGCTTTTCTTATACCACCTCATTCAAATGAAATGCTTTTTAATCTCTTGCTTTCGAAAGCATTCTGTATTGAAATATATACATATTTTCTTTTACTAAGAAACAACAAAAGTATGTCTCATCGTCTTCAGAATTCGAAATCATTTGCTGTCTCAGTATACTCATAGAAATATCAGAACGCAAGTTGAAATGTTTAAAATCCCTTGAGAAATACAGCGTATGTTTGTGTGTTTTATTAGAATTTGCTTTCCAATCCCTATAGACTTTCCTTGTTTGATAAAATGTATGCACATATTTTTTGCTTGCTTCAAACAATATAAGATGTCTGAAACAATATTTTGTGGATTATGAAAGCAATGTGATAGAAACCGGATGCTTTTACAGAGCTTCTACAAACTTTAAAGGTAGGCCAAGCGTACCAAAAATATCAATTACTAAATAAAAATATAATAACATATAAGTGAAAACGACTATCAGAAGGATATCGATGCAAGGAAACTAAAGAGTAACTGAATGGAGATATGATTTTCGAAACAAGTTAATGAAGCAAAGTGCAAATAATGCTACAGAAGGTTCTAGAAACACCAGTACTCGGCCATGGTTAGTATTAATTGGGAAAGATTCAGCTTCAGACAATTATCAGTGCATGGCCACAAAACTGTACCACAAATCTGTACTGGACAAAGTTTTTATTCGGAAATATTTCACCACACAAAGATAAGTGCTGCTAACCCATTTCTATTAGTTACTCCCTGAGTTAATTGTAATGTACAGTTTGATACTACTTTAGCTATATTTTTGACTGAAAGAATAATGGTTTGTTTTATGGAATTCCCTTTAGGTCCAATAATCCATTCTAGCTCGCACAAATGATAACCCTACCTAGATATTTCTAAGAAGAAATTATTTACTTTTATAAAACTGATGTATCTTTAAAGTTTGATCGAATTTCCTTCAAATCTCACTTTAAAACAACATTTAAAAAAACACACATTATTTTAGATATAAAGAGGAAGCAAGGCTTTAATTCATTTTCTAATCTACGAAACTTCATTTTGAGATCAAAATTTTTAACCATTTACATAAATCAATGTATCAAATCTATAGCTTGAGTTGTATATTCACAAACTTCATTTCAATATGACTTTTAAAGAGTAGATTTGCAGAAGCAGAGAGCTCTCCAAGCTAGCTCATTTCTAGATTTTCTTCCTCGATGGGTTATTCACAGAGTTAAAACATGCAAGATTCTATCATACTCCATACAATTAATTAATATTCCCCCCATCGAATCCGGTATCAGGATAATTTAATTAATACTTTATTCTTCAAATTGTCTGCATCTAATGTGCACTTATTCGTATATTCCCCAGTACTTTATACTATTTGCCTCATAAATCATATGAAAGTTAATAAAACAGACGAGAATAACATTGCATGGATGTCTTTAAGGTGTAGAATGAAGGGAGAAATCTGATTGTATCAGAGAACTGCTTTTATTAAAGGATTCGTCCATGAGTAAATGCATCTACAACTGCTTGCGTTTCCACAAATGCAAAATATGAAGTTATCTCGAGAGCTTGCTTACATTTAAGGTTAACTCATTCGTATATTTTCCCATAATTATTACTAGATGTAGCTTAAACAGTGGCGAATCCAAGGGGGCTATGGGATTGCACCCCCTCCAGAGCTAAACCAGAATTCTTGACTTTGTTTAAAATCGCGACAACTGTTTGTTCTTAAATTCCCTTTTTAAAAAATAATAAAAACGCGGCAACATTTCTTTCTGGTTTCACAGGCTCGCTATTTTCCTACATTTCTAGTCATTCCACTTGTACTTGTAGCTTTGACGAGATCGAAATCATTTCTTGGCCAGTTATTTCACTGCATTTTTTATTAAATTATCGAAATTATTGTAGTGTTCTTTATGATTCTTATTGGCATGTGAAGAAAGCCCCGTAAAGTTAAGTGTTTCGGTTTACATAAGACATGAAGTTTGACATTCTCCCTCGCCTCCCAACAGACCCGAATCCTGGATTAACCATTGAGCGTAAATGATATGGACATTAACAAAATTCACCGAAATGAAATAGAATAGATACCTCTACGAAGAAAGAAGACAGAAAACTGATTTCATCAGTGAATTGGTTTCGTTAGCATTCGCGGGTAAATGTATCTACATCTGCTTACGTATCCACACAGACAAAATATGCGGGTGTGTCTAGATCACAGCCTTCCCCGGTTTTTTTTCAGAATATTAATTTCTCGCATCATCCCACAGACTCTGCGTCGTCCTCAGCGATTGCATATTAAAGCACTTTCTTCTGCATCCTCACGTTCTTCGCCGGCATCCCAGAAACACTTATCGGCGTCGAAGGAGGCCGCGTCTGCAGCTGCAGCTGAATTATGGATGAGCAGGCTTTTGTTTACTTTGGCGTGAGCGAATTCTGCGAGATAGAAGCCCAAATTTTCCGAGTTAATGGTCCCGATTTCTTGGACCGCCGCATTCGCGGAATTTGAATGAGACGTGCTAATTGAAAATCTCCCATTCCTGTCGCCTCGTCGAAACGACTTTACAAAATTTCCTCCAAGATATTTGCTTCCAATTAAGCAACGTCCACTCGATTAGTTGAAAAGCGTCCCAAAGTTTAGCTGACAGGGTCACTCTAGACGAACGGAATTCGAGGCGAAATTCCTGGGTAAATCTTCATTTCAACGGAAAAGCCAAGATTTTGCTAGGATATTAGTTAGGACTAGGGGGCTCTGCCCCCTGCTCGCTAAAGCTCGCCAACCCCCAGGAGGATTGCAGCGCAATCCTCCGGGGCTTGTTACGCAAACCCTGCTCGCTTCGCTCGCTACATAAAGACACTGGGTGTCCTAGCACAGTTGTTATAAAATCTTTATTTATATATATAACACCCCCACTCGCTCCACTCACCAACACCAAAGAATCACGTGATTCTTTCGGGATCACTATGTGAAAGCAGATCGCTTCACACGCTTGCCGTGCAGTTATCCGTTTCTGCTAGTATTAGGAAATTATAAGTACATTAATTAATAAAAGTAAATTTAAATTATTTGAAATTGCACGAACTCCTAAAATTAATTTTTCATCAGTTTCTATAATTAAAGTCTTCTGGTAGCATAGATACATATGTAAATGTTAGAAAGAAATCTGAAAGGTAATATTTATAATACAAAGATGATTAAAAATCAATTATTTTCATCAATCAGAAATTTAAAACTTCTTTGCATACACTTTTGAGTATTTATTCAAAAGTTTATTTCAACATAACTTCATTCCACTAAAATTTAATGTTTAAAACTGATAAGATAGCCTTTTCAAAATCTTCAAAATAAATTTTTAAAAATTGCTTTTTCCACCAAAATTTCAAATATGCTTTCTATACAATGGAATATAATTCAAAAAAACTTTCCCACATGTATACATGCTTATTCCAACAATTATTTAGTCAAGAAAAATACAGTGTTCTTCTCAGTGCAGTCATTTGTGCTTTAAATCTCAAAAAATTCTTGACCGTCTCTTGTCGTAGAAACATGTAAACCATCTTGTAACCTTGTAGATAAAAAAGGACATTTTAAACAAAATAGTGGCTTGAAACATACTCAAATTAACTATTCAAAATTAAATC
>BGPR01003288.1:14462-62963 GCA_013235015.1 Araneus ventricosus | reverse complement strand
AACTATTCAAAATTAAATCCCGTAATAATTATTTACTTTTAGCTTTTAAAAACAGATAAGATAGCTCTTCTTCAAAATTTACAAAATTGTTGCTTTTTGAACCAAAATTATAAATATGCACTCTTTTTTTATGAAATATTACACAGAAAAGCTTCACCAACCGTATACATGCTTATTTCAACAATTATTTAGCCAAGAAAAATATAGTGTGTTTCTCAGTGCAGTCATTTCTGTTTTAAATCTCAGAAAATTCTTGATCGTCTCTTGTCGTAGACAGATGAAAACCATCTTGCAACCTTTTAGCTAAAAAAGGACATTTTAAAGAAAATAGTGGCTTGAAACAAACTCAAATTAACTATTCAAAATTAAAACCCATAATAATTATTTACTTTTAGCTTTTTAAAACAGATAAGATAGCTTTTTTTCAAAATTTACAAAATCGTTGCTTTTTGAACCAAAATTTTAAATATGCACTCTTTTTTATGAAATATTGCACAGAAAAGCTTCCCCAACTGTATACATGCTTATTCCAACTAATATTTAGTCAAGAAAGATATAGTGTTTTCCTCAATGTAGTCATTTGTATCTTAAATCTCAGAAAATTCTTGATCGTGTCTTGTCGTAGAAACATGTAAACCATCTTGTAACCTTTTAGATAAAAAAGGACAGTTAACGAAATAGTGGCTTGAAACATACTCAAATTAACTATTCAAAATTAAATCCTGTAATAATTATTTACTTTTAGCTTTTTAAAACATATAAGATAGCTTTTTTTTTCAAAATTGTTGCTTTTTTAACCAAAATTTTAAATATGCACTCTTTTTTATGAAATATTACACAGAAAAGCAAAAAGTATGCAACATTAACCATAAACAGCATGTGGTAATTCACTTCCTTCCGTACAAACACGGTGGCAAAAAAATCTATTCTCTCTATATATACACGTTGCAAACAGTATGCAACTTTAATCATTCTCCGAGAGCAGTGTGCAAGAGAACTTTTCTGAAATATAATTAGTTCTCTGGTCTTTATTCTGTAATTTTATTTTTACACATAGTAAATAGTGCACACAATTAGTATCACAAAAAAACGCTCTGGCTCGCCTAAGCCTTTCTGGCCGATCTTCGCTGAAATCTTTCATCCAGGGATTCCCTTGCACGCTGCTCTCTTCTAAGCAAATTATGTTCAAAAAGTTCACAAAAAATTCATTTTAAATAAATAAATTCAAAAAAAAGTCGACGATCCGAAAAAAAGTCATGTAATCCGTAAGCAAAAGCTTGGCGTCAAGGTTTAGATTGGTAAACAAACTGATCGTTGCCAACGGGGAGAAGAAATAAAGTTCCTTTTTTTGCGCCACGCATAAGCGTTTTATATAATATAGATGGCCTTCGAATTCTGAATGATTTCTTGTCAGGTTATGCTGGTTTATCACAGGATCATTAAATTATGAATTCTTTTCACAATAATTTATACAAAGAAATTCTGACATTTTTGGAGACTTTACTGCACTTTAATCCGAAAATCTGGAAGTGCTGTAGAATCTGTGGTGATTGGAACCGTAATCACCTCGGATATTTGAAAAATCGATTAATAGAGACTAATTTTAAAATGCGACTTATTTTCTTTGGACAAAGTTTTCCAAATTTTTTTATTTCAACTTATAAAAGTAAGTCCTCAAGTAATACCGCGTATAAATATTTATCAAACTATTTTTGTAACCAGCAAACATCTTACATACATTTTTGAAATAATAAATTGTTTTGATAAAAGGATTCGCAATTTTACTGATGTTCGAGGTCTCCATTTCATTTTTAGTAAATTTTATTATTTAAGGGTGTTCTCATAAGATTATTTTTACCCGCTGAACACCACGAAATTTTCCAACATATTTACAGTGCCATTTTTTTCTTGAAAATGCATAGAATTCTCCACATGATTATTGAAGCCTTCAAGAATGAATAAGTGGCGATTTGTCCTCTAAATAATTTCTTGAGCTCTGTAAGACAACCTTCCAACAACAACATTTTACAACCCTTCTTATAGAAAACCCATCCACCCACCAGTGTAGACTGTTTCAGTTTTGATTTTTAAATTTGAGTTCAATTTTAGTTATATTAACGTCCCGTTTCGAAGCAACACGAGGGATATTTTGTGACTGACCTCGTCAATTTGAACCTCAGTCAGATGATGAGAACGACACCTGAACTTGCACTGCCTTCTCGAGACTTCCACACCACACCATCAGGATGACATTTGGTTATTATGGTTGATTTAAAGTGCTACATGCAACACACACAGCGAAGCTTCAGTGCGATCGGGTTTCGAACCTGGCCTTGAAGCCAAGGCCTAACCAGTAGGCCACCGCGCCCCTGATTTTTCGGGCCATCGCATCTACGTTATTTTTAGCGGCGGTCGATCATTTTAAAATACCGGACATCCATGAAGGATACACTAATGGCGGAATAATAATCGCCTATAACGGGTGATACCTCCTACAGGACAGATTATGGCATGGGCATGTGGCATTTATTTTGTAATTGAATTTAGAACCTGCGTTATATTTTGCGGAGGTCGGTCATTTTAATATGCCGGGCGTCCAAGTACTAGGACTGGGTGATTTCAATATGAAAATACTGAAAATTCAATATGCAAACAATGAAATCATCACGCTAAATGATTTATCAATCCGAATTCCCAGATACAAACAACCGCTTAGATTTGGCGAGTGTGATACATCTATCTTGTTTCCAATGACTATGAGAGTAAACGAGGGGAATACCTAAATATCTGCAAACGATTAAATCTTTGGAAATTAACCACTTACACGGGGTTAATCTGTGACATGTAAGCTTTCGCAATCTTTATGAATTCAGGTTTACTTTCCTTTTCCAACCAAGATTTCAAATTCTCCAGTAGCCATTAGGTCAATTCGAACAAATAAAATCATCCATGCACTGCATCAATGTCATTCGAGATGCTGTAGAATGTTGTACCTTGTGCGTGAGAGCCTAAAATGTTTCTCCGTATGTATTAAGTGGCAACTTTTGATTCAAAATAAACATCATACATCGCAAATCCTATACTGACTGAACCTTTCAACTACTTGAGAAAAAAGCATTTCTTTCTGTTTGGAAGTGAGCGAAGACTTCCTCTTTGCCACAAAAGCGAATAAGGAGAAAATCATTTTCACATGTAAAATGCATATTTTTTGATAAAAAATAGCGACATTTTTGAGAAGCGCAATTTTTATATGAGAAATTGAAAATATTTTCTGAATTTAAAGTGCAGTTCTGAAGTTGGTTTATGTGGACCATTTTCTTTATATTTCAGTGGGAAGCTGTAATTTATTTAAAAGTATTTTGCTTGATGGAAATTGGACGAAAATGAAACAAGAAATCAAATGCAGAAAAAAAACTTCTCCCTAAAACTTATTTTCACCTAAAAAGTTCCAAAATGTATTATATAAATGAATAAACAAAAATTAAACATATTAGCGTTTTATTAAGGAAGTATATTTTCCTCAATTGCATGAAAAACGTTTGGGAGGGTCTGCAAAGAGAAGTGTTTTAAGAGCATGCACAGAAAAAAAATGATTACTTCTCGCAATATATTAGTTTTACTGAGATGTGAATGTTTTATCAAATAGCTTATTTTGCGCTCTATTTGAATTCATTAGACGTTTTTGATATCCTTCAAATTTAAAAAGAAAGTTAAGTTTCAAATCTTATTCTCTTGCCTATAGATGAAGGTGAAAGTAAAATCATCTTTTTCAATTAGGTTATTGCTAAATGTTTAATTAGCAACGGCCACGGGACACGACTCGGGACCTGTTTAGTTAGCAACTGCACGGGGCATTAATCTAATTCTTAGTGAAGATAGAGCTTGGCGTCGGGACCGGAGGGTTTCAGGTTCGATACACGATTCCAGTATAGATCCGCCTAAATTGAGGTCTGTTGCACGATAAATCAAAAGCATTGACCAAACGTCCTCCCGCTGATGTGTTGCAGAGGCTTTGAGAGGGGGTGCCAGTTCAGGTGTCGTCCTCGTCATCTGACCGGGGTTCGAAATTTCGAGGTCCGTCCCAAAATAGCCTTCGTGTTGCTTCAAAAGGGAACGTTAATATAACAAAACTAGACTAAGCTATTGGTTGGTCTCTCTATTTTATTTGTTTTAAAGGACTTTATTAAATTTTTCTTTTTCCAAAGGGATAATTTCCTTTATTTCAGTTGATGGATAAATTCAGGCAACAGGGGGTATAATTTTTGGCTATGTAGTCATACCCTTGACAGAAAATTTATCCATATTAGAACTCAGAAGGCGAGTGGTCTTCGAAAAAGTTCGCCATTCGAGTTCAATTCCATTTCTTTAATTTTAATTGTTTTTCTTTTATATTCTAAATGTGTTCTTTTATGTGTTTTAATTATTTTAATTATTAGAACACGATTTTTTGTTGTTTAATTCTGTAGTAATTTGTTGATTAATTGTAGGACAATATAGTTGATGCAATCAATGGATGCTACTGCCTTGGGCTCGCAAAAAAGTGTATTGTTATCGCTATTGTTTAATTCTTCTGTATTTTTCATTTTTGCATTCTATTTTCTATTGAAAGAAGCCCTCTGTAGGTAAAAAAACTCGTATGCTACTTCAAACTGAAGTCTGGTAGGTTTATTTCGATTCGAAAATATTCAGAAATTGATTTTCTCTTCTTATTTCCTGGATTCTATTAGATGCATATGGAAATCCACAGTTAGAATAACAATTCAAATTCCGTCGCTGTAAAATAAACAGGATATTTTAGTGAAATTATCCTGTTTATTTTAGTTTGAATGAAAAATTAATACTTCCTCTTTAATAAATGTTAAATCTCTGCAAAATCAGCCAGATAAACAGTAAATGACACCTCGTTACAGGTAAAAATATTTGGTATGGATTTGTTTCTCTTAATTACTGTGTGTGAGAAATTTTCCCATGTTAATTAACTCTTCTCTGAAAATCTCTTTTTGAATACTTTCACAACATCGAAAGTTTTTTATACGAGATAACTTGAATAACCAGTAGACATGCCAATAAGCGCTTTGCCATTTTTCTACTCATGAATTTACAGCCTTTCATTTATATTTAGTTCGTTTATCCGTATTTAGATGATCGGGATAGATCTGAAATAAATATTAGGTTTAGTGACTTGGTTATTTTTCTCTGAAGATTAAGGAAATCAAGTAGTCTGGGACAGATCCTCTAATAACAGAGATCGTCTTCCGTATCAAGCAGATTAACTCAATAAAACAAGAGCAAATACATTCTTATAATTAAGAGACCTAAACGGATTAATACTATCTACCAGCGATCACGATTTCAGTTCTTTGTGTGGCAGAACGCAGCAAATGAGATATTCTAATGAAGTATTCCTTTCTCAGAACAGTCTTTTTTCCTCTTCGGTCTCAGAGTCCGAAGTTTAGGGAGCGAAAGATCTTCTTCCGAAAAATGGTTTTAACCGGGTCTTTGAGAAGAGGGTTACAAATCGGCTGTCTCTGAAAGCGCTGTTTAATGCGAGGGGTTTCGGTACTCAAAAGCGCGCCATTTATTCTCTGGTTGGAGAAAATGTGCTCCTGAGTCAGGTAATTCCCTAATTTGTGGAAGGAGACGCCATCCCAAATGAAGTGAAATGAGAATCATCGAAGCATGGGAAATTTCAGGTGGATTTTTCCTCCGCCTCTGATGTATTGCCTCGAAGCGAGATGCCACCGGGGATTCATCTTAAAAAGTATCCTTGAAGAATCGACTGTTTGCCGTGATAGGAGATAAATATTCTTCCAGACTTCGGAATTTAGTTCAGCGCATTAAAACTTTTAGTCTTTGAGTAATGCTCACCTTTCGGTATCATGAAGATTAGGGAGACTGGAAGAAAAATATTTAAAAGCACATCTATTTAAAAATTTCCAAATCTAACTAACGATGTATGAATACTTCTCTACGTATTTTGTATTACTGGAATACCGCGCAATTTAACGGAAATAGTTGGAAACAAATTCTTCTCGTAACTCTAATAAATTCTTATGGCCTGTTAAGAAATCTAGTTGCCTTCGGTTGTCTTTACGTCTTGTAGAATGGAATAAATTTTAAAATTTTTTGCATCAAGCTCCTTTTGGTATTTCTCCAATTTTGGCAAAGTGGTCAGACTAAGGTTAAGAAACGCATATAATGTTTCAACGTTCCTATTCCTTTAATTTTGATATTAATCTTATCTAATGTAACTTCCTTATTTTAAATGCCGTATTAATCTTATTTTTCATTTAAAATGGCAGACTCAAATCGATTCTGAAAACAAGTTAGATAGCTAAAATTAGTAATTCAAGAGCCCAGATCTCTCACTGATCCGGTAAAGTTATGACGTCACCAACAATAATATTCGCGCCATAATACTATTAGAATTTAATCAGCATTATTTCACTGTTAGAGCATATAAATTTCAGTTGTTTTAAATTTAAATTTTCTAATTTCAAACTTAATAGCTCTAAAATAGTGAAATAAAATTTGCTATCGATTGATATAAAATTTATCTCGCTCTGATCAATAGTTCCTGACAAACTTTAAGTTATATTAATCATATATTTCAAATTAACTTTCGTTTTTTAATAGAAAGAAGTAAATCACGTCAGTGGTATTTCATGCGCGTGATAGAGTTTGGACGCCACGATGCATCTGATTATTTATTGCAATCGTATATGATCACGCTGCCAAAAATATTTTGAAATTATAATTAATTTGAAAATATTTTTTGGCAGCGTTCGACAAGCAGAAAAGTGCTTTGTAAAGAGTGTAAATAATACGTAAATAAAAAAATATTTCCTGTCATAAAACATATGTTTATTTCATTTGCTTGCAATCAATGTTAAGTATTTCTCTCGCATATATCTATTTAAACACGACAAATTTGACAGGAAATATCTCGAATGAAGAGGCAATTTGCACCCGTCATACCATGACGGGCGATTTTCTAGTTGTTATATAATATTGTCACGAAGTTGGAAAGAATTACCTAATACGATTTAGCAATAAAATATATTTAGTAACTCGAAGCGAAAAGTAGCACAAGGGAACAGAGAAATTAACCAAAACTTGTGAGACTTAACATTTATATATTTAAGGAACATTCCAGAATCATACAACTAGAATTTTTTTAAAAAAACCAGAACTTCCTAGAACATGAAACACATTTTAAATAACTTAAATACCTGATCCTGGACTAACCAACTATGACTGGGATTTCCAGCAAGCATTGATTTGCAGTCCAATATTTTACCTACAGAAATACGATGATCGTTGGCCAGGTTTCTTTGCGCGAAAAAATCATCGCATCAATATCGTAAATCTGTATTAAATTTTTTACCCAACATGTCGGGGAGATGAGTCCTAAAATGCATACTCAAATAAACACACTTTAGTTTAAATCTGAACGCGAGAATCGCCATATTGTGCACGTATACGAGAAAACCTAGGGAAGAAACTTTCCTACTGGTTTGAAAAAGAAACGAATTGAAGAATTTTAATGAAGTACGGTTTTTACGACGAATAGTTCCATAACTCTAGGCTTGTTCCTCATCCATTATGCACATTAAAAAGTGAGAGTTGCTCTTGTTTTGATTCCCCTAACCATTCCAGTTAATGAAAGGTACAAAAAACTAAACGCTCGAGGCGTGAAGCACTGACGAATAGCGCCTGCGAACCAGACGAAATGAGACGTCAAGTGCTTCAACATGAAACGCGAGGTTTCAGAGAGCCATTGGAGAAACCCATCCAGAAACACTCAACGAGGCACGCTGTTTAATTTCGTGTGACTAATGTGACTCCTGTACAAAGATGACGCGCTCGGCAAAGAAAAAAAAATCCCCTTCTGGTGTAATTACGATTTCGCTATTATGCAAAAGAAGATATTTATGGGTCCTGCCGTAGTGTTTCCTTTCACAAATTAATCCTAGGCTCCGAGATACGTTTTGGGATAGGAAAATAATTATAGGAAGAAAAACGCTTCCCTGCTGTTAATCTTAAAAAATGAATGCAAAAAGTGATGGAAAAAATAACATTAAAAATATAATTAATAGAACGAGAAATTGGGGAACTGTTTTTGTGCCTTGAGCAAAGGTTTGGAAAAGTTTCGTGTTTACGAAGTGTTGCGGCCATTTTTCATCAGCCCCTTGTAGAATTATAAAAAATGAAATGAATATAAGAAAAGATTCCATTGCTGTTAGATGTGATTGTAACAATTAGTTTTGCTTTCATGTTTGTTTGCATTTGATTTCAAAAGATTTCTTTTGAGTTAGCTACGACGAAAAGTTTTGAGTTCATTTTTCCAATTTTTTGGAATGAAAAACTCGACTCATATTGCGCAAGGAACCATGTCAAACGTTTGAAATTAAATTTAGGAAAAACTTTAAGAAAAAGTAATTAGTAAGATCTATCAACGTAATGTTTTCTTAAATTACAGCAGCAGAATATTAAAATTATCCATTCGAGAATTTTCGATATTTTATTGTATTTTAAAGAATTAAGAGTAATGATTTTTTTACAAACCTTTTGAAGAACGTAAGAGAATCATGTTGAGATTATATCAGGATCACTCCAAAAATCAGCTACCTCAGAATGATGTGTAGAAGAGACGAATAATATTTAAATTTTTAAAATAGTACTAGAATTACTTTCACTGAAGTGTTTTTGTCAATCGAAAACATCAAACATTTTTGAGAAAATGTCTCAAAATTTGCAAATTATTGTGCGAACATTACCATGTTCGAAACTCATTTCGAGAGCTCAGAAATCCCTTAATATTTTCAATTTTTATCTGAAAATAACTTTCGTATTTCAAAGGCCTTTTTGAAGTTAAAACTTTCAGTTATCAATATATTCAAGTCTCTCTCTTAATATTGCAACAGAAAACGACGCTGCAAAAATTGGTATTTTTCTACTTTCTAAAATACGAAATATACAAAGGAAAAGCATTATTATCATCAAAATATTCTACCTCGAAATTTTGATGCATCTACATATGTCAGAACACACCCGAGTCCGAAAAATACATTTCGGAAAAACAGCTATTTTTCATTGAGCACAATAACACAGAAATGCAACGAATTTCTAGCCTAAAAATTGTTATGGAGCCTCTTCACTAAATACGCAGATTATTATCAAACCCAAGACAAAATCCGTCCGTGGGAAGTTGTTGGAAATAATACGCAGTTTAACTTTCCTTCAGTCTCCTTATTCAATCTTCTAACCAATCATAAGCTATTGTGATGATGTTATGATGCAAAACGTCACTGCATGACGTCATATATATCCCATGATTCCTGTCATGGAAAGCCGGTAAGATGCTCAGTGATGTACTTTCAACTGTGCTTGTAAAACGTCCTTTATGTCTTTATCTTACGTGCTATGTGTTTAAAATAAACGATGATCAAACCAGTTTCTCGAACTCTGCTAATTGCACTCTGCTAATTTCCCCTTCAGTAGTTTTTATTTTACCTTTGCCCATATGAACAGAACATAACATTTCAAAAATGTAAATAGCTAAATAGATAGAACTAAGCATATTGATTTATCAGTAAGATTGTAGATCTGCATGAAATTTCGGATTCAATTTTCCAAAGGGTCGACCGTCTCTTGGTCTGCACATTTGCGGGCATATAAGCACGACAAATAAAAAACGCAACAACTTAGGCAGAAGATATTGGTATGTTTGATACAAAAATCGTAGATCTGAGTCAAATTTTAATCTCAATCGGTAGATGATAAAACGCCCAAATTCCATACTAATAGCACAAAGCGTTCCATAATGCGTTACTTTATGAGATGTCTACGGGAGAGCATTCCCACTGAATTCCACTAGTTTTTATAGGATCACTTTATGCCATTTTTAACATTTTATGACTTACACTGAATTTATTCTGAATTCTTCACTTCTGTCCAAAAATGCTCAGCAAAATTCAACTTCGAAATACAGTAGAGCCTCGAGTATCCGGGATCCTATCAGCGAAGGTCTCTATATCACTATTTAGATGCAACGTTTGCTAATACGTTTGAAAGAAGTAATTGTTATTCTGCTGCAAGTCTTTATTAGTATAATACGATTCGACGCTGTAATAGTTCTAAGTAAACACAATAGCTTGCGGATATCATAGGATACAGCAGAATATATATTTGCTTCCTACCTGCGGAAATCGCGGAATAAGCATTCAGAGGGTTAATTATTTTCATATTAAATTATTTTCCTATTTTTGAGAAACGTTTTGAATGGTTAACCTATTAACCGATCAAATACCCGAAACTAGAGTTTTGTTTTAATAAAGTTTACGAGATTTTCAGAATATGGGGCTGAAGTTGGCGTTGTAACCAATTTTCATGTTGCGAAATGCCCGCAAATGAAACCGATATCTAATAGTGGGCGTAAAACCATAAAAGTGTTTGAAAAAGGTAATCCAAAAATTAATAATTTTATGCAGTACAGGAACAATATGCAGATTTAAACATGAAAAATAGTTTCTTGAAATGTTTTATTAAATATAATAAAATATTATCACGAAATTAAATACCATTAAAAATTTTAAAAGTAAACAGCAATCCATTACCCAGATAGCAAAGACAGTTGCGGAATGGTTGCCATTTCGGATGCCCGCGAAACCATTTCCGCGCAAACCGTTTCGGAAACCATTTCCCGCAAAATTGACGTAGGGAAGCTTTTTATGAAAAACTTACCCCATCGTGTGTAGCCCCGTGCGGTATAGAGGTTAGTGTGCTTGCGTTGCAACTGTATGAACGCGGGTTCCATCCACGGCTCGGAGGAATTTGGAGTTTTGTCACAATCTACAACGAAATCGTACAAGTAAGTTCAATTAGAAATTGTAATCAAATTAATTAAAATTAATAATTAAGCTTTGATTAATTAATATTCCTAATTGATCTAATTAATTGACATTCCAGATAACTCTAAGATGACGTCAGAAGAAGGGGGGTTGGACCCCCCCTCCTCTGACGTCAGTATGTCGCACTGAGAAACCAGACCTCTTTCAAACCAACCAGCGAGTCATATTACTTCCCCCTTAGGAGGTCGAAATTCATGTGACGCGTGTTCACAAACAGCAGCTTGCTCATAAAAATGAACCCTTTGCAACAAGAGGATTCTATTGGGCGTTGCAACAACCATCACCAAGATTGGCCTAACATCAGAGATGTTTATATTTTGTTTAATATCTAGGAGTAAGCATCATTGGAGTAAATCTAGATAAAAATAGAGTAATCGAAATTGGTTAGAAAAAAATAATAATTAATTGATGCATGAAAGTTCTGGAAGAAAATTAAATACTGACTTCAAATTATGTTAAAAATATGATAACGGATATTCAGTATTTTGTCAAAACCTAAATACTGACTGACCAAATGTTCACTATGTACAAAATGAAAATTTGTAAACAGATTTCAAGTTAGATTTTTTTTTTTCATAAATCGCGAAACTTCATAGTTTTTTCACTATTGCTTCATACAATTGCATTCTTCATTTTTCTATAAGTGTAGTTTCGGAATAAAATCTCTTTTGTCAAACAATAAAAAGGAAGTCATTGCCAGTTTGTTTAAATTTCTATATTTAGTATTCATGTAATAAAAGACAAATTCTACCAATTAAAATGGATTATTTTTAACAATCTTTTAGAATCTTCAACAATATCCAACTTTCAAACTGAAATGAGATTCTTTTAAGAGTTATTTTTAAGTACTTTTACAAAATACTTCTCAAGCATTTTGACCTTCAGCGTATTATAAGAAGTTTAGCAAAGAAAAATTGTTCGGCTTATTTGCACGCCTCTGACGGGAGAACGCATTTCTAAAAGAAGACGGAAGAGCTATAATCATCCATCATTTCGGACTGATCTCTATTTACCTTACAATCTATCTCCGGCAGATGTTTTAAACAGGAAATCGATAAAGCGCTTAATAAATTCATAATGATATTTTTTGGAACGAATGTTTCCTTTTTAGGAAATATTTTCATAAATTATTATGCACTGCAAAAGAAATATTTCTTTATTGGTATACTTATTTATACTTTATTTCAATGTTTTCACTGCGTGCCATTTATTGTCATACCCTTGATGGAATATATCGATAAAACCCTGAATGTATATTTCGTGCCGAATTTCCATTGAGAATTCGGTTTCTATTTATAAATCAAAATTCTTTCTGGACAATAAACATTTGCTGCATAAGAACACATTGTGAGCTTCTCAAAGATAAGTTTTTTTCAAAAAACTTTCTTTTAAATTTAACACCACTGCACGCCCCTGCATTTCGAATCATGAAGTTTCCCAAAGCGTGTATCATCAAATGTCTGTGGGGAAATAAGTCTTGCTCGTTTCAGGAAGCAATAGTAAAAAAATATTACATACTTACGACTTACTTCGGCGACCAGCTTGTTCGCCTGGAATAAAATTTAAAATGAATCTCTTATACTTAATTTTATATTCCTTTTTCCCTTAACAAAATAATTTTTAACTTCGAATTGCGATAGACATTTAGCCCACTTTCTTTTCGTATCCGACATTACTTTCTTATTCCTTATGACAAAAACAGCTCTCTACAAACTACATTACTGATGACTTGTAAAATGTATTGATCTGCATTTTATGTCAACATTTTAGTCAGTCATTTTGTGTAATACATTTAGAAAGAAATCATATTTGAATAATGTTTCCTGCATTACTCAAGAAGTGTACAACAAAATTTGGTCATTAATCAATTGCAATGAATTTAAAATATCACTTTATCTTTATTATTAAAAGGTTCTATTCTTAATTCAGAAAATCATTCCTGTCGCTGAAACCCTATTTTCATGTTGATTTCGAGATGAGCTTTTAAAACCCTTTCCTTCTAACTGCAAATGACCAACAATGAATGCACTTTCATTGTTGGGGAATGACCGCTTAGCCGCCTCCTCCCTCGTCCACCCGCCCTTCCACCCTACCTTTGGTCGAAAAGAGAAACGGTCTCCTTGAGCGACCTTGACCGCAGTTAATGACAATTTAATACCGTGTAAAATTTAAAGTAATTATCGCACAGTACTCATACTAATATCATTAGATAGAAATTTGTTTCCACTTTAAAGTGGTAAAAAAATCGGTTTCTTGCAATAATTCGTTCGGAAGTTATTCCTAAAAATATGGCCGAAAACGTTAAAAATTCGTTTAATTTTTGAATAATTAAAATTTGATTAAAAAATTGAAAAAAATGGCTACGAGGTGGATATTCCCATCCTCCAAAGTATACCTGTACCAAAATTGGTAGCTCTAAGCTCAACGGTCTGTTCTGTAGACCGCCAAAAGACACACACAGACTTTCACTTTTATTATTAATAGAGATATGTGGGATCCTGCTCACACACCGTCAAGAATGGTGTGTGATTCTGTAGTTTAGAGTAACAAGTTGGCAACGCTCTACGAGCTGACGTCACGTGACATGACTGATCACGCTCTTGCTTAAGACAGACATTGTTGTGCGATTGCGAGGAATGGAGCATGCCGCTCAGAACTGCCATAATGATTAATTGACTTAATATGATGTAAAGCGCAGCACCCGCCCTCCTAATTCTTTACTTTTATGTTCTCTCTTTTATGTTCCTGTCGTCTTAATTGTCCGTATTGTTATTAAATATCGAAAATGGCAAATGTGTGTTTCATCTGAATTCGCATCACCTCATTTGGGAGCTAGGCTTCCATTCTGCATATATATAATAGATAAAACAAAAATATATATCGCCTCATAGAGGCTTTGCACAAAAATGTGCAGGTCCTAATGCAAATGTCACTTATAGAACAAAAACAAAAATGAAATTAAAAAAATCAGACACTCAAATTTGGACAAATCTAAACTTAAACAGTATAAAGAACGAAATAATACAAACGTAGATCAGAACAGTATGAAGAATAGAAACATTTTATGAATTTTGATTCAGGTAAATTCGAGAAGTCCAGATGAGGAGGATGCAAATTGCCCGAGTCTAAGTGTTGGCGCCTTTGAACTGTAAATTGGCATTTTGGCGATCAATGGTTGCCAGAATGTGTGAGAGCGCCGATGCGCACTTTTACTGCGCACTTGTCTTGTCTCTCTCTTGTATTAAAAAAATCCATGAATATAGTTCTGTGTGTGTGTGATGGAAAAATAAATGTTGTGATCGTGAACAAGGGCTATGCTTGCACTTTCTTATTCGACGGACATTAAAATATGAATTTTACTCCACTGCTCTCCATGAGTTTGGACGGAAACGCTAAGTCTAAAAAATAATAAATGTATGTAAATAATTCAATTACTTGCTTGCTGAATACAACCGCGTTCATAAGGTATATAAGTTTAGAAAGTAGTGTCATTCTGCAACGGAATTTTGTGTGTACTACTGATTGTGTCTCGTGATTTACGTATTATCTGAGAAAACTTTATTTATTATTTGAACCAAAAATTTAGCGCACTAGAATAAGAAACAAAAAATTCAAGTTTAAAGAGCAATGATATGTTTTTACTAGCCGCCTTCAGTAATTAGCATATTCGCCTTAAAAATAATTACAATGAATCTCTTATGCTTAATTTGATATTCATACTTCCCGTATCAAAGAAATTTTAATTTCAATTGTGATAGATATTTGACCCATTTTCTTTCAGTAGCCTTGCAACTGTTCTGTTCCTTGTCTGCATGAACATCCTTAACGGAGTCAAGTAACTGTCCTTGTCATGTAACATTGGATTCCACGTTGTCGGCATCAACTTCACTCCCTTATTCATCTTGCAAAATATGCATTTGGTTTCAAGATTAAAATGATGAGTTTGATTTGGCGCGACACATTCTCCTTTGAGCAGCTTGTTCGTTGGATTAAAATTTGCCGATAAAAAAGATTCCAAGCATACCTTAGCTTTCAAAATTGGATGAGAAACACGCAAATAAATATTTGTTTAAACAATGAAAATTATATCTATTTCTTTGAAATAATAAAAATCCTGCCTAACTTTTATTAAAAATCTATTAAAATTGGAAAACAAATTTTTTGCGATTTAATTGGTATCATTGAAAATGTAATCATTTTTTTGTATTTTCAGATGGTGTAAAAATAATTTTCGTGCTGTAATATTTTCCAACTTATCAAAGAAACAAGTCAAAATTTCGCCTGATTTTTAATTAAATAAAATTTTATTTTAAAATTCAAAAAATAGTTCCGAGGTGCACATTCTTACTCTCGTACTAAATTTGGTAGTGCTAGGCCCTGTGGTCCGCCGTGCAGAGCGCTAACACACAGGCACACTTTCTTCTTCATTATTAGTAGAGATAGACCCAGTTATATTACAAAAAGAGCATTAGTGTTTAGAAATTGACATACTCTAAAATTTTTCACTAATGCTCACTTTTGATGTTAAGTCCTGCCTGTAATTACCACCAAACTGAAACAGACATTCGAAATTTTTACTAAAATCATAAAATAGCTTTAAATAAAAAGCTATAAATATGAAGAAAAATTCCAAAATTTTACACTTTGACTACGAAAAATGGAAGAAAACCAAGCATAAAATATTGTAATAACAATGAAACTGTCTTGAATTTCAATAGACCAAAGAAATGTATTGTTGTAACGAGACCCTAAAATTATTAATTTATTTTAATAGATTAGAATTTTTTAAATTAAAGAAAAAATTGTTCGGAAGCAAAATAAGTATCTTAGAAATGATAAATGTTCTGAATTTTCAGCTGATATAAAAATTATTTTTGTGCTATATTATTTTCTGAAGTTACCGCGTTAAATGTCAAAATTTCGATTTATTAATTAAAAATCCAATTAAAATTCCGAAAACCCTTCTTGAGGGCACACCTACTACCCAAAAAGAAACAACATTGACCAACAGTATGTCCTATAGAGCGTTGCATTCTATGAGTTAGCTTTTTATATCAAGCAATTCACAGAAATTATAAGAGCTTATTTGCATTATCTTATTAAAAGAAAAAACATTATATTCTTCACTACGAACCGTTTCTGCTACGGCGAAAGCAAATATAAAAATAAGAAACCATATGTTCCTCAACATAAAATTGGAGTGTTGTATTTACAAAGAATGTGAAGGCAACTTCACTGAGCGAACATTCACTAAGAGTCTGCTCGCCCTCAGTCAAAGACATAAGACTACTAAATACTCGCAATCAATCAGTACGCCAAACAACAGTTAAAAAATATTTTTTAATTAAACGCCTACCTCTATGCACATAAATTGAATAAAATATGCGTAATTACTACTCAAGATATGACATACAGGTGTGATTTTTCTCATATTTAGTATAAACGCTTAGTTTTGAACTTTAATCATTGATTGATTATTTACATCAGTTCATTTTTTTGTACACAATTATTGATCCAATGCTTCTATTCTTATTATAACTAAGAGGAGCAGTGATACTAGCTCAACTAAAACTGCCCCGCTAAGAACTGCCGTCTAAATTGTTTTCCTGCGCTTCAGATTTTGCCGGCTTGGGTAGACCGCCTTCAGGAACCACCCCCTTTTGCTCGGTCACTGTACAGTGACCTTTCCAGAGTATAAAAAGATTGGTCAACTTACAGAGGATCACTAGCCCTCAATCTTACGTTTATACTCTGGTAACCTTACTGTTCTGTTCGCAATCACTATACACGTGTAACATTCTGGTCAATATGACCCGAACACTAAATACTAAGCACAGGGGCCAATGTGTTCCATGCTTTCAGAACGAAATTATATTTCAAGATAAATAAGATATGTTTCAACAGAATAAACTTGATATATTTGTATTACAATGATACAATGAATATGTAAATATAAGCATTTGTGTGTAAAATAAAAAGATGAATTAGAATTTTTTAAAGGAATTCTTACCTTCCTTCTCATTTATATAATTCACACAAAAAATATGATACATATTGCTTTCAGAAATGTTTTTATAATTCTTGCATAATATATTTCTTTTATTATCATTGCTTGATTGACCGAACATGCATCAGGCAAGTTTACTACTCAACTGTAAATTAGCAATGGACGTTAATCATAAACCAATTTGTCAATCATCTTGTATTCATTCAAATATATTACGTAACTCTTTTTTTTTAAATAGATATGTTGTTCTTCCTGAAAATATGAAGCAGTTAATAATTTGACTAGTTCTCAAAAAATTCAAACTAAACATTTGTAGAATTGGATGATATTTTTGATTAAAAAAATGTCTAGGACTTCTATCAACAAAATTACCCATTAAAATACACATTTTCTGCATAAATAAGTGAATTTGCGGCTCGCATGGGGAAGAGAAAGGAACTGACTTCATGGCGAGGCATAACAGATCGCACCTTTCAACGCATTAGTCCGGGCAAATGCTTCTGTTCACATGATTTATTGGAAATTTCTTAATATCAGGTCCTTTCACATGTTTATCAGTTACTACTACTGATTATTCTGCATGTCTTACAGTTTCAGCTTGAGTTGTGCAATCCGTAATTTTCTATAAGGTGAGATAGGTATCATATTTTATGTGCACTAAAAGTTAACTATTTGGCAAGTACTACTACCTATAACAGGGCAGCTCAAACTCGTTTGATCCATTCTGTTTTAGAAAGGAAACACGTTTGCCAATTCCGTCTAATGCTTTGCTCAGTTCGATAAAAAATGTTAGTTGCTCCACTCAGGTTCTCAATGCATTATTCTTCAGAAGAAATATGCCCCTAAAAGAGCTGGTGATCTTTGAGAAAGCAAGAAATTTATCAAACCTTAAGAACAAGATTTTGTGGAGTCCTTTCACTTCTCAGTTGAAAATACCATTTTTTAGGTTTCAAAGGTTAACTGATGATGGATACCAAAATAATGAAAATAACTTGTTTTGTTGCACTATCTCTATAATGTACTTTTAAGCACTAAATATACACATAATGCATTTACTGGTGGCATTGTACCTTTCTATATTTTGGCTTAATGATTCTCTCACACCTTCATGTAACAAAATTTCAAATTTCTTAACTTTCTGATAAAACGTTCCAGCTCTGAATAGAAAAACTTTAATTATGAATAACCTATATTTTAACTAACCAAATATAATACACTGATAATAAGCAAAGTCGCATATTTTAAATCAGCGTAGAAGCTATTCGAGATTAATGATTTTCTATATAATCGCACTAAGTTAAAAATAATAGTAAAAAGTAAATACGGCATGAAAATAAAGTTTAAATATTAATGTTTGGATCTTTTGTATTATCACCACCAACGGATGTTTTATACCTGAATTCCGTAAGGAATTTAAGTATGTCTTCTAAATTTTTAACCTAAATGTAAGGCTCAGTTTCCCAAATTTTCAGTAAAATTTGTCAGCTTCTTTCTTCTGAAATTTGTGAAATGCTCATGGGATAAGGCATGGAATATCTTCTACGGAAAGTTAAGTTTGAAGAAGCTTTTTGTTGCCGAGATGTTACTTTTCAACATTAATTTCCTACGTGATGGAAAATCGCGCCTTAAAAGCTTTCTTCTTGTTGTTGAGGGAACAGACTTTAAACGTGAGGAAAGTATTTTATGAGAGTCATCTTCGTCACCGGGGGTTATTTCTATGCACACAGTGTCTCTGGGAGCTGTTTACATGTCTCCTGGCATAGGTAGGGATGTTTTAAGAGAAAATATTTCAGAATAAAAAGAATATTCGAACAATCAAACTGGAACAGAAATGCAAAATTTCCGAAGCAGTAGCAACTACAAAATACTGTCTAAAATCTAAATTAAGCACACGAAAAAATCTTAACAATACTATTCGTATTAAAACGATTGAAATGGAACAAACCATCGCATTTTTTTAAGAATTTTTGCCAAATATCCATATATAGCTGTTATTCTCATTAAATTATATTTCTTATTTGCTTATTTTACGTTATCGTCTGTGATCAAACTTAAATTTTTCATCCACTGTATATTAATACTCAAGCGAGTTTCACATCTACGCAACGGAATGGGAAAGTTATGAATTTTTACTTTTTTGGAGGGGAATGGTCTTCCGACTGAGTTAATAAATTCTCTTAAAACTGCCTGGTATATCGAGTATTGATTTGAGAACACATTGTTTGAATGAATTGACTGATTTCCAACCTACTGAAAAAAGAAGTCGCTAAGGAAGTCATTAAAAGAACTAAATTTCTTAAGAATAAACATCTGAAAATTCTGATTATGCCAGAATTTGTTATTCTTCATGCGTTTTTAGTTATGCATTTACAATTTTAAAGAATTTTCAAATGCTTTTTTTTATCACAACTCATTCAAATGAAATGCTTTTTATTCTCTAGCTTTCGAAAGCAATGTGTGTAGAAATATATACATATATTCTTTTACTAAAAACAACAGAAGTATGTCTCATTGTCTGTGGAATTCGAAATTATTTGGTGTCTGAGCATACTCATAGAAATTTCAGAACGCAAATTGAAATGTTTAAAATCCCTTGACAAATACAGCGTATGTTTGTTTTATTAGAATTTGCTTTCGAAGCCCTATAGACTTTCCTTGTTTAATCACATGTATACACATATATTTTGCTTGCTTCAAAAAATATAAAATGTCTGAAACAATATTTTGTGGATTCTGAAAGCAATGTGATAAAAACTAAATGCTTTTACAGAGCTTCTACTAATTTTAAAGGTAGGCCAAGCGTACCAAAAATATATCAATTACTAAATAAAAATATAATGACACATAAGTGAAAACGACTGTGAGAAGAATACCGATACAAGAAAACTATAGAGTAACTGAATGCACATATGATTTTCAAAACAAGTTAATTGAGCAAAGTGCAAATAATGCTACAGAAGGTTCTAGAAACACCAGTACTCGACCACGATTAGTATTAATCGGGAACGATTCAGCTTCAGACAATCATCAGTGCATGACCACAAAACTGCACCCCAAATCTCTGCTGTACCAAGTTTGTATTCGGAAATATTTCACCACACAAAGGTAACTGCTGCTAGCCCATTTCTATTAGCTACCCCCAGAGTAAATTGTAATGTACAATTTGATCCTTCTTTAGCTATATTTTTGACTGGAACAAGAATGGCTAGTTTTGGTTAATTCCCTTTATAGACCCAATAATCCAATTTAGCTCGCAAAAATGATAACCCTACCTAGATATTTCTAAGAAGAAATTGTTTACTTTTATAAGACTGATGAATCTTTAAAGTTAGATCGAATCTCCTTCAAATCTCACTGTAAAACAATATTTAAAAAACACACATTGTTTTAGATAGGAAGAGGAAGCAAAGCTTTAATTCATTTTCTAATCTACGAAACTTCATTTTGAGATCGAAATTTTTAACCATTTACATAAATCAATGTATCAAATCTATTGCTTGAGTTATATATTCACAAACATCAATTCAATATGACTTTTAAAGAGTGGATTTTCATAAACAGAGTACTTGCGCTCTCCAAGCTAGCTCATTTCTAGATTTCCCTTCCTCAATGGGTTATTCATTGAGTTAAAACATGCACGATGGTGTCATACTCAATAAAATTAATAAATATTTTCCCATCGCCTCCGGTATCAGGATAATTTAATTAATACTTTATTCTTCAAATTGTTTGCATCTAGCGTGCACTCATTCGTATATTCCCCATTAATTTATACTGTACGCCTCATAAATGATATGAAAGTTAATAAAACAGACCAGAGTAAGATTGCACGGATGCCTTTAAGGTGTAGAATTGAAACAGAAAACTGATTGTATTAGAGAACTGATTTTATTAAAGGGTGCATACATGAGTAAATGCATCTACAACTGCTTGAGTTTCCAAACAGACAAAATATGAAGATATCTCAAGATCTTGCTTAAATTTAAGGTGAACTCTTTCTTATATTTTCCAATAACTAATACTAGATACAGCGTAAACAGTGGCGAATCGGGGCTCTGGAGCTGCAGTCCCCCGGAGCTAAACCAGAATTCTTGATTTTATTTAAAATCACGACAGCTGCTCGTTTTTAATTTCCCTTTAAAAACACAATAAAAACGTAGCAACATTTCTTTCTGGTTTGACAGGCTCGAAAATTTCCTACTTTTGTAGTCATTCCACTTGTACTTGTATGTTTGACGCGATGTAAATCATTTTTTGGCTAGTTATTTCACTGTATTTTTTATTAAATTATCGAAATTATTGTAGTGTTCTTCATGATTCTTAATGTCATGTCAGGGAAGTCCGTAAAGTTAGTGTTTTGGTTTACATAAACCATGAAGTTTGATATTCGCCCTCGCCTCCCAACAGACCCGAATCCTGGATTAGACACCGAGCGTAAATGAAATGGATATTAACAAAATTCACCGAAGTGAAATGTAATATATACCTCTAAGAAGATTGAAGACACAAAACTGATTTCATCAGTGAATTGGTTTTGTTAGCATTCGAGGGTAAATGTATCTACCATTGCTTACGTATCCACACAGACAAAATATGCGCGTGTGTCTAGATCACAGCCTTCTCCGGTTTCTTCCAGAATATTAATTTCTCACATCATCCCACAGACTCTGCGTGTTCCTCAGTGATTGCATATTAAAGCACTTTCTTCTGCATCATCACGTTCTTCGCCGGCATCCCAGAAACACTTATCGGCGTCGAAGGAGGCCTCGGCTGCAGCTGCAGCTGAATTATGGATGAGCAGGCTTTTGTTTGCTTTGGCGTGAACGACTTCTGCGAGATAGAAGCCCAAATTTTCCGACTTAATGGTTCCGATTTCTCGGACCGCCGCATTCGCGGAATTTCAATGAGACGTCCTAATTGAAAATCTCCTATTCCTGTCGCCTCGTCGAAACGACTTTACAAAATTTCCTCCAAGATATTTGCTTCCAATTAAGCAACGTCTACTCGATAAGTGGAAAAGCTTCTCAAAGTTTAGCTAACAGGGTCACTCTAGACAAACGGAATTCGAGGCGAGATTCCTGGGTAAATCTCCATTTCAACGGAAAAGCGAAGATTTTGCAAGGATATTAGTTAGGATGGCCTTCGAATTCTGAATGATTACTTGTCAGGTAATGCTTGATTTTCTGAGTATGTTTAAATTATGAATTCTTTTCGCAACATTTGATACAAGAAAATTCGGGCATGTTTGGAGACTTCATTGAACTTTACATCCAAAAATCTGAAAGTGAAGTAGAACCTCTATTTACTGTGATAATTAGAACTGTTATCACCTCGGATATTAGAAAATTAGATTAATACAGACTAAATTAAAATGAAACTTATTTTCTTTGTGCAAATTTTTCCAACATTTTTTATTTGAAATCCTCGTAAGTCCTCAAGTGCTACAGCGTATAAGTATTTTTTAAAACTATTTTATTAACCAGCAAACGTCATACACACATTTTTGAAATATTAAATGGTTTTGATAAAAGGATTCGCAATCTTACTGATGTTCTAGGTCTCTAATTCATTTTTCCTAATTATTATTTAAGGGTGTTCTCATAAGATTATTTTTGCCCGCTGAACACCGCGAAACATATTTACAGTGCCATCTTTTCCTGAAAATGCATAGAATTCATCACATCATTACTGAAGCCTTCAAAGAATGAAACTGAGGTGATTTTTCCTCTAAATAATTTCTTGAATTATGAAAGATAACTTCTCAATAACAGCATTTTACAAACCTTCTCATTGAAAGTCCATCCACCCACCAGGGTAGACTGCTTCAGTTTCGATTTTTTAAGTTGAGTTCAGTTTTAGCTATATTAACTCCCCGTTTCGAAGCAACACGAGAGCTATTTTGGGACGGACTTCGTCATTTTGAACCGCAGTCAGATGACGAGAACGACACCTGACCTTGCACCGCTTTCTCGAGACTTCTACAACACACCACCAGGATGACGTTTGGTTATTATGGTTGATTTAAAGTGCTACAGACAACACAGCGAATTTCAGTGCGATCGGGTTTCGAACCTGGCCTTGAAGCCGAGGCCTTACCAGTAGGCCACCGCGCCACTGAGTTTTCAGGCCATCTCATCTGCGTTATTTTTAGCGGCGGTCGGTCATTTTAATATACCGGACTTCCAAGTACTAGGACTGGGTGATTTCAATATGAAAATATTGAAAAATCAATATGCAAACAATGAAATCATCACGCTGAATGATTTATCGATCCGAAATCTCGAAACAAACAACCGCCTAGAGTTTGCGAATGTAATACATGTATCTGGTTTCCTATGACTATGAGAGTAAACGAGAGGTATACCTGAATGTCCTCAAAGAATAAAATCTGTGGAAATTAACCACTTATACGGGGGTTAATGTGTGACATGTAAACTTTTGTAATCTTTATGAATTCAGGTATTACCTTCATCATCCGACCAAGATTCCAACTTCTCCAGTAGCCTTTAGGTCAATTCGAACAAATCAAATCAGTCATGCGCTTGCATAAATCTCATTTGAGATGCTGTAGAATGTTGTACTCTGTGAGTGAGAGCCTAAAATGTTTCTTCGTATGTATTGAACGGCTACTTTTGATTCAAAATATACATCATACATCGCAAATCCTATACAGATTGAAACTTTCAACTACTTAAGAAAAAAGCATTTCTTTCTTTTTGGAAGTGAATGTATATGAAGCTAATGTATCAAATACAAAAGCTCCTCCGATCTGGCCGAAGCCGTACGGAATTTGTGAACGTAGTCCACTCAACACAAATACAGTCAACTCCCTTTCCAGTACCACTGAAATGTTCGTGTAGGTCTGAGTTTTAACCGCCACTGCATAACAAATAAAGTTATAATATAAAATATATTATAAATATAATTTTATAATATTATATATTATAAAATTATAATATAAGCGAATAAAACAAAATGAACGCAGGAAAAGTTCCGTTCCAACTCAGGAAGTCAAACGTGAAGACATGAGCTTTTTAAGGATGTCAATAGAGCCTTTTTTGAAAGGCGAATAAAATAACAAGTCAGAAATATCTTTTTGAAGCCAGCTTTTTGGCCAATCGTCTCTTTCTTTCCCCCAAATTTTACATTTTAATAAAATGTGTCCAATAGTCTCAAGTTGTTCACCACATGGACAGCCTCATTATTCCTTTCTTTTTGGAAGTGAACGAAGACATCCTATTTGCCATAAAAGTGAATAAGAAGAAAACCATTTTCACATTTAAAATGCATATTTTTGGATAAAGAATAGCAACATTTATGAATAGCGCGATTTTTATATGAGAAATTCAAAATATTTTCTGTATTTAAAGTGCAGTTTCAGAAGTTGGTATGTTAGGAATTTTTTTCTTTATCCTTCAGTGGGAAGCTGTATGACTTTTTTTACTATTTTGATTGATAGAAATTCGGGGAAAATGAAACAAGAAATGAAATGCAGAAAAAATTCTCCCTAAGAATTATTTTCACTAAAAATTTAAAAAATGTATTACACAAAAGTTTAAACACAAAATTAAACAGTATTAGCCTTTTATTAAGGAAGTTTATTTTCCTAAATTTCATGTAAAACTATTGAAAGAGTCTGGAAGAAAATTGTTTTAATGTTCATGCACAGAAAAATAGAATGCTTACTTCTCGCAATATATTATTTTTCCTGAGATGTGGATGTAGTATCAAATAGCTTCATTTGCGCTCTATTTGAATTCATTATGCTTTTTTTGATATCCTTGTAATTGAAAAAGGAAGTTAAGTTTCAAATCTTAGTCTCTTGCCTATAGATGAAGGTGAAAGTAAAATCATCTTTCACAATTAGGTTGTTGCTAAATGTTTAGTTAGCAACGGCCACGGAACACGACTCAGGACCTGTTTAGTTAGCAACAGCACGGATCATTAATCTTATTCTTATTGTAGATAGAGCTTGGCGTCGGGACCAGGTTTCATGTTCGATACCCGATTTCAATATAGATCCGCCTTAATTGGACGCTGCTGTACGTTAAATCATACGCATTGACCAAACGTCCTCCCGCTGAAGTGGTGCGGTAGTTTAGTGAGGGGTTGCCAGTTCAGGTGTCGTCATGATCTGACCGAGGTTCGAAATTTCGAGGTCCTTCCCAAAATAGCCCTCGTGTTGCTTGAAAAGGGGACGTTAATATAACAATACTAAACTAAGCTATTAGTAGAGGCTTCTGTTAGGAAAAATAAGTATTCGTCTTCAAACTGAAATGAGGTAGGTTTATTTAAATTTGAAAATATTCAGAAAATGATTTTCTCTTCTTATTTCCTGGATTCTAACAAACGCACATGGAAATCCACAGGAATAATAACAATTCAAATTCCCTCGGGGTAAAATAAACTGAATAGCATCTTTGTTTTGAATGAAAAATTAATACCTCCTCCTTAATAAATTTTAAATCTCTTCACAATCATTCAGATAAACAGTAAATGATACCTCGTTTTAGGTAAACATGTTTGGTGCGGATTTGTTAATCTTAATTACTGTGGATACGAAATTTTCCCATGTTAATTAATTCTGCTCTGAAAATCGATGAATCTTTTCATTTCTTTATACATACTTTCAGAACATCGAAAGTTTTTCATATGAGTTACCTTGAATTGAATAACCTATAACCATGCCATTAAGCGCTTTGTCATTTTTCTGCTCATGAACTTACAGCCTTTCATTTATATTTAGTTCTTTATCCGTATTTAGATGATAGGGATAGTTCTCAATTAAATATTAGGTTAAGTGACTTGGTTATTTTTATCTGACGATTAATGAAGTCTAGTAGTCTGGGACAGGTCCTCTCATAACAGATATCGTCTTCTGTATCAAGCAGAGAAGCTCAATAGAACAAGAGTAAATATATATTCTTATAATTAAGAGACCTAAATGGATTAATATTATCTACCAGCGATCAAGATTTCAGTTCTTTTTGTGGCAGAACGCAGCAAATGAGATATTCTGATGAAGGCTTCCTTTTCCAGAAGAGTCTTTTTTCCTCTTCGGTCTCAGAGTCCAAAGCTTAGGGAGCGAAAGATCTTCTTCCGAAAAATAGTTTTAACCGGGTCTTTGAGAAGAGGATTACAAATCGGCTGTCTCTGAAAGCGCTGTTAATTGCGAGGGGTTTCGGTGCTGAGAAGCGCGCCATTTATTTTCCGGTTGGAGAAAATGTGCTCCTGAGTTTGGTAATTCCCTAATTTGTGGAAGGAGACGACATCCCAAATGAAGTGAAATGAGAATCATCGAAGCATGGGAAATTTCAGGTAGATTTTTCCTCCGCCTCTGATGTGTTGCCTCGAATCGAGAAGCCACCGGAGATTCTTCTTAAAAAGTATCCCTTGAGGGATCGACTGTTTGCCGTGATAAGAGATAAATATTCTGCCAGCCTTCGGAATTTAGTTCAGCGCATTAAAACTTTTAGTCGTTGAGTAATGCTGACCTTTCGCTACCATGAAGATTAGGCAGACTGGAAGAAAAATATTCAAAAGCACATCTTCTTAAAAATTTGAAAATCTAACTAACGATATATGAATACTTTTCAAAGTATTTTGCTTTACAGCAATAAAGCGCATTTTAACGGAAATAGTTGGAAAAAAATTCTTCTCATTTAACTCTAATCAATTTTTATGGCCTGTTAAAAAATCTAGTTTCCTTCGGTTGTCTTTCCGTCTTGTAGAATTGAATGATTTTTTTTTGCATCAAACTGCTTATGGTTTTTCTCCAATTTTGGCAAAGTTGTCGGACTAAGAATAAGAAACGAATATACTTTTTTAACGTTCCTTTTCCTTTAACTTTGATATTAATCCTATTTAATGTAACTTCCTTATTTTAAATGCCATATTAATCTTATTTTTCATTTAAAATGACAGACTCAAGTCGAATCTGGGAACAAGTTAGATAGCTAAAATTACTAATATAATAGCCGAGATCTGTCTCTCACTAATCCGGTAGAGCTCTGACGTCACCAACAATAAAACTCGCGCCACAGAACAGTGAGAATTTAATCAGCATTCTTTCAGTGTTAGAGCTTCTAAATTTCAGTTGTTTTAAATTTAAATTTTGTAATTTCAAATTTAATAGCTCTAAAATAATGAAATAAAATTTGCTATCGATTGATATAAAATTTATCTCGCTCTGATCAATAGTTCCCGAGAAATTTCAGATTATATTAATCATATATTTCAAATTAATTTCCGCTTTTTAATAGAAAGTATTAAATCACGTCAGTGGTATATTATGCGCGTGATTTAGTCTGGACGCCACGATGCATCTGATTATTTAGTGCAATCATATATATATATTACCACGCTGCTAAAAAATATTTTCAAATTATATCAATTTGAAAATATTTTTGGAAGCGTTTGACAAGCAGAGAAGTGCTTTGTAAAAAGTGTAAATAATATGTAAATAAAAAAATATTTCCTGTCATAAAACATATGTTTATTTTAATTGTTTTCAATCAATGTTAAACATTTCTCTCGCATATATCTATTGAAACACGTCGTATTTCACGGGAAATATCTCGAATGAAGAGGCAATTTGCACTCGTCATACCATGAAGAGTGATTTTCTAATTGTTATATAATATTGTCCTGAACTTCCAAATAATTACAGAATACAATTTAGCCATACAATAGGTTTATTAACTCGAAGCTGCAAGTAACACAAGGGAACAGAGAACTTTACCACAACTTGTGAGACTTAACATTTAAACATTTAAGGAATATTCCAGAATCATACACATAGAATTAAAAAAAAACAGACTTCGTAGAACATGAATAACATTTTAAATAAAAATACCAGTCCCTGGACTAACGAACCATGGCCTGGATTTGAATCAAGCATTGATTTGCAGTCCAATGTTCTACCAACTGAACCACGGTGATCTTTATCTAGGTCTCTTTGTGCGACAAAATCTTCTCACCAATATTGTAAATCTGTCTCAAATGTTTGACCCAACATATCGGGGAGATGAATTCTAAAATGCATACTCAAATTACCGCACTGTACTTTAAATCTTAACCCAAAGCTCGCCATATTGTGCACGTATACGAGAAAACCTAGGGAAGAACACTTTTCTCCCGGTTTGAAAAAAAACGAATTGAAAAATTATAATGAAGTACGGTTTTTAAGGCGAATAGTTCCATAATTCTGGCCTTGTTCCTCATCCATTATGCACATTGAAAAGTCAGAGTTCCTCTGGTTTTAATTCCCCAAATCATTCCAGGTAATGAAAGGTACAAAAAGCCATTTAAAAAGTCTCTGGGCGTGAAGCACTGACGAATGACGCCTGCGAATCGAACGAAATGAGACGTCAAGTGCTTCAACATGAAACGCGAGGTTTTAGAGAGCCATTGGAGAAACCCAACCAGAAACGCTCGACGAGGCACGCTGTTTAATTTCGTGTGACTAATGTGACTCCTGTACAAAGATGACGCGCTCGACAAAGAAAAAAAATCCCCTTCTGGTGTAATTACGAGTTCGCTATTATGCAAAAGAAGATATTTATAGGTCCTGCCGTAGTGTTTCCTTTCACAAATTAATTCTAGCCTCCGAGATACGTTTTGGGATAGGAAAATAATTATAGGAAGAAAAATGCTTCCCTGCTGTTAATCTAAAAAATGAATGCAAAAAGTGATGGCAAAAAATAACATTAAAAATATATTTAATAGAACGAGAAAGTGTAGAGCTGTTTTTGTGCCTTGAGCAAATGTTTGGAAAATGTTCGTGTTTACGAAGTGCTGCGACTATTTTTCATCAGCACCTTGTAGAAATATAAAATATGAAATGAATATAAGAAAAAATCCATTTCTGTTAGAAGGGATAGTAACGATTTGTTTAATTTCGAGGTTTCATTAAGGTATTATTTTTGCTTTCAGGTTCGTTTGCATTTAATTCGAAAATATTTCTTTTGAATTAGCTACGACGAAAAGTTTTGAGTTCCTTTTGCAATTTTTTGGCATGAAAAACTCGACTCATATTACGCAAGGAACCAGGTAAAACGTTTCAAATTAAATTTAGGAAAAACTTTAAGAATATATTTCAGACTATGGTGCCGAAGTTGGCATTGTAGCAAATTTCTATGATGAGAAGTCATGTAGCTGTTTGGAGGTGATATTTTATAAACGAAATACTTATTTTGAGAAAACCACAAAACTCAGTTAAATTCTTAAGCAATTCGATAGTGGTGTGAGGAAATTCATACATTTTCACGAAAAAAATATAACTGTAAATGTGTCTGGAAGTTTTCCGTTGTTGAGCGGGTTGTATTATTCGTTTGGAAACACACTTAAAGAATCATTGGCAAAATACAGCGAAAATCAGTAACATTCGCGAATCCTCTCAACAAAACTGCTTAAAAAATTCCATGTAAGGAAGTTTGATATCTAATAAAGGAATTCGTTAAAATGTTAAAGCTTGGAACATGCAAGCCTATTTTTATAATTTCAAGTAAATTTTGGAGAACCAAAATTTTTTACGCAGAACTAAAGTCACGATCTAAAATGTAGTCTATATTAACTTAGTTTTCTATTATCCGAATTGGATACAGTCCCCCTCAACTCAAATAATCGAGATATGTGCACAAATGAAACCGGTATCTGATAGTGGACGTAAAACCATACCAATGTTTGGAGAAGGTAATCCAAAAATTAATAATTTTATGAAGTATGGGAACAATATACAGATTTAAACATGAAAAATATTTTCTTGAAATGTTTTATAAAATATAATAAAAGATTATCACGAAATTAAATTCCATTAAAAATTTAAAAAGTAAACAGCAATTCATTAATCATAAATCTAAAATTTTAAGCTGTCAGTTAAGTAATATATCATTTTATAACGATATTTATTCATACAAATAATTAACGCAGGAAACACAATGCATTCATGTTTATAACAAGATCATAAAAGGACAAGTAAGCCATAAAAAATAAATAATGATGCTAATCAAGGAATGGAAGAAATTGATACTTTAGTAAAAGAGAAAAACGACTCATAAGTATCGATTTATAATGTAAGGAAAAAATATTCATATAATTTAGCTTTTAGTACAAGACAGTGAATAAAAATCAAAAGTTTATATAAGAAAAAAGGTATTATTACAAACCAGAGTAATATTTTTCTAATAACTTTTGAAAGAAATTGTTTTAGAAAAAAGCTTTATGAATCAACAGAAATTTGTTATATATTTGAAGAATAATAAGTAGTTCGATGGAAAATATGGAATATTAGGATTTAAATAAGATAGATCTTTTTCGGAATCTTAAAGTATTTATTAACGATGAGACAAAATTCTTTTATGAAAAATATATCCCAAATAATCATTACTTATTTTAAGTCTGAGAGAAGGAAACACATACTCGTTAAAGAAGAAACTTAAACTTTTATTTTATCTTCTATGAGAATAAAAAAGAGTCTTAAAAGTAACTCCTTGAGATAAAATTGTATTCTCATAAATGTGGCTATTGGAGAAACTTAAGTCGTACAGCTTATCCGAAAGAATTTCGAATCGAATTTTTATCCTTCAAAATATGAATTTTAGAGTTTATTATTGTATAATATATATGTATTCAGACATAAAATCAAGATATTGCAGGAATTTATGAAGTCTTATATATTATTAAAGTAATTTTGTTTTTACTCTTGCGAAGAAGATTTGCTAATTTTTTTATAAGAAGAGATAAGAATAAGAATAATATAAGAAGAAAAGTCTTTTAGATAAGAAGAGGAAGCAAGGCTTTAATTTCTTTTGTAATCTATGGAACTTCATTTTAAGATCAAATTTTTAACCATTTACATAAATCAAATCTATTGCTTCAGTAATATATTCACAAACATCAATTCAATATGACTTTTAAAGAATGAATTTTCAGAAGCAAAGTAAGTGCGCTCTCCTAGCTAGCTCATTTCTAGATTTCCCTTCCTTGATGTGTTATTCACACAGTTAAAACATGCAAGATTCTATCATACTCCATAAAATTAATCAATATTTCCCCATCGCCTCCGGTATCAGGATAATTTAATTAATACTTTATTCTTCATATTGTGTGCATCTAACGTGCACTTATTCGTATATTCCCCATTAATTTATACTATGCGCCTCATAAAAGATATGAAAGTGAATAAAACAGACCAGAGTAAGATTGCACGGATGCCTTTAAGGTGTAGAATGAAAATGGAAAACTGATTGTATCAGAGAACTTATTTTATTAAAGGATGCATCCATGATTAAATGCATCTACAAATGCTTGCGTTTCCACAAATACAAAATATGAAGGTATCTCTAGAGCTTGCTCACATTTAAGGTGAACTCATTCGTATATTTTCCCATAACTATTATTAGATGCGGCGTAAACAGTGGAGAATCCAGAGGGGCTCTGGAGCTGCAGTCCCCCAGAGCTAAACCAAAATTCTTGATTTTATTTAAAATCACGACAACTGTTCGTTCTTAATTTCCCCTTTAAAAAATAATAAAACCGTGGCAACATTTCTTTCTGGTTTGACATGCTCGAAAATTTTCCTACTTTTCTAGTCATTCCACTTGTACTTGTAGCATTGACGCGATCGAAATCATTTTTATCGAGTTATTTCACTGAATTTTTTATTAAGCCATTGAAATTATTGTAATCTTCTTTATGAGCCTTATTGGCATGAGAAGAAAGCCAGTAAAGTTAAAGTGTTTTGGTTCATATAAGCCATGAGGTTTGACATTCTCCCTCGACTCTCAACAGGTCCGAAACATGGATTTGCCACTAAGCGAAAAAGATATGGACATTAACAAAATTCACGGAAGTGAAATAGAATAGATACCTCTAAGAAGAATGAAGAGAGAAAACTGATTTCATCAGTGAATTGGTTTTTTCAGCATTCGAGGGTAAATGTATCTACAACTTTTTACGTATCCACACAGACAAAATATGCGGGTGTGTCTAGATCACAGCCTTCTCCGGTTTTTTCCAGAATATTAATTTTTCGCATCATCCCACAGACTCTGCGTCATCCTCAGCGATTGCATATTAAAACACTTTCTTCTGCATCCTCACGTTCTTCGCCGGCATCCCAGAAACACTTATCGGCGTCGAAGGAGGCCGCGGCTGCAGCTGCAGCTGAATTATGGATGAGCAGGCTTTTGTTTACTTTGGCGTGAACGACTTCTGCGAGATAGAAGCCCAAATTTTCCGAGTTAATGGTCTCGATTTCTCGGACCGCCGCATTCGCGGAATTTGAATGAGACGCCCTAATTGAAAATCTCCCATTCCTGTCGCCTCGTCTAAACGACTTTACAAAATTTCCTCCAAGATATTTGCTTCCAATTAAGCAACGTCCACTCGATAAGTGGAAAAGTATCCCAAAGTTTAGCTGACAGGTTTTACTATACACTAGCTGAATTCGAGGCTACATTCCTGAGTAAATCTCCATTTCAACGGAAAAGCAAATATTTTGCTAGGATATTAGTTAGGATGGCCTTAGAATTCTGATTTATTACTTGTCAGGTAATGCTGGTTTTTCTCAGGATCATTAAAGTATGAATTCTTTTCGCAGGATTTGATACAGGGAAATTCGGGCATTTTTGGAGACTTTATTGTACTTTACATCCAAAAATCTGAAAGCGCATTAGAACCTCTATTTCCTGTGTTAATTAGAACCGTAATCACCTTGGATATTCGAAAACTCGATTAATAGAGACTAATTTTAAAATGTGAATAATTTGATTTGGAAAAGGTTTTCCAAAATCTTTTATTTGAAATCCTCAAAAGTCCTCAAGTACTACAACGTATAAGTATTCTAACAAACTGTTTTCCAAACCTTCTATCGTCTTACATGCATTTTTGAAACATCAAATGGTTTTTGATAAAAAGGATTCGTAATTTTACTGATGTTCGAGGTCTCCATTTCATTTTTCCTAATTATTGTTTAAGGGTGTTCTCATAAGATTATTTTTACCCGCTGAACACCACGACATTTTCCAACATATTTACTGTGCCATTGTTTCCTGAAAATGCATAGAATAATTTGCATCATTATTGAAGCCTTCAAAGAATGAAATTGTGCGGATTTTTCCTTTAAATAATTTCTTGAATAATGAAAGATAACCTCCAATAACAACATTTTGCAAGCCTTCTCATTGAAAGCCCATCCAACAACCAGGGTAGACTGTTTCAGTGTTGAATTTTAAAGTTGAGTTCAGTTTTAGTTATATTAACGTCCCGTTTCGAAACAACACAAGGGCTATTTTGGAACGGACCTCCTCATGTTGAACAGCAGTCAGATGACGAGAACTACACATGAACTCGCGCCGCCTTCTCGAGACTTCCACACCACACCACCAGGATGACGTTTGGTTGTTGTGGTTGATTTAAAGAGCTACATGCAACACAGCGAATCTTCAGTGCTTTCGAACCTGGCCTTGAAGCCGAGGCCTTACCAGTAGGCCACCGAGCCCCTGATTTTTCGGGCCATCGCATCTGCGTTATTTTTAGCGGCGGTCGGTCATTTTAATATACCGGACATCCAAGCACTAGGACTGGGTGATTGCAATATGAAAATATTGAAAAATCAATATACAAACAATGAAATCATCACGCTTAATAATTTATGATCCGAATTCCCAGATACAAACAACCGATTAGAGTTGGCGAGTGTAATACCATGTATCTTGTTTCCAATGGCTAGGAGAGTAAACGAGGGGTATACCTAAATGTCCTCAAGGAATTAAATCTGTGGAAATGAACCACTTATACGGGGGTTAATGTGTGACATTTAAGCTTTCGCAATCTTTATGAATTCAGGTATTACTTTCCTTATCCAACCAAGATTTCAACTTCTCCAGTAGCCATTAGGTCAATTTGAACAAATAAAATCATCCATGCACTGCATGAATGCCATTTGAGATGCTGTAGATTGTTGTACCTTGTGCGTGAGAGCCTAAAATGTTTCTCCATATGTATTAAATGGAAACTTTTGATTCAAAATAAACATCATACATCGCAAATCCTATACTGACTGAACCTTTCAACTATTTGAGAAAAAAGCTTTTCTTTCTTTTTGGAAGTGAGTGAAGACATCCTCTTTGCCACAAAAGCGAATAAGGAGAAAACCATTTTCAGAGATAAAATGCAGAGTTTTGGATAAAGAATAGCAATATTCTTGAATAGCGCGAAATATTTTCAATTCGCCAATAAGAAATTGGAAATATTTTCTGAATTTAAAGTGCAGTTCTGAAGTTGGTTTATGTGGACCATTTTCTTTATATTTCAGTGGGAAGCTGTATGATTTTTTTTACTATTTTGCTTGAAGGAAATTGGAGGAAAATGAAGCAAGAAATCAAATGAGAAAAAACTTCTCCCTAAGAATTATTTTCACCTAAGAAGTTCAAAAATTTATGCATAAATGTTTAAACAGAAATTAAACATTATTAGCCTTTTATTAAGAAGTATCTTTTCCTGAATTGCATGTAAAATGATTGGTAGAGTCTGGAAGAAAAGTGTTTTAATTCGAATGCACAGAAAAATAGAATGCATTCTTCTCGCAGTATATTAGTTTTACTGAGATGTGGATGTAGTATCAAATAGCTTATTTTGAGCTCCATTTGAAGTCATTAGACGTTTTTGATATCCTTCTAATCTAAAAAGAAAGTTTAGTTTCAAATCTTAGTCTCTTGCCTATAGATGAAAGTGAAAGTACAGTCGCCTTTCCCAATTAGGTTGTTGCTAAATGTTTAGTTAGCAACAGCACGGGGCATTAATCTAATTATTAGCTTCGCTAGATCTTGGCTTCGGGACCCGAGGGTTTCTTGTTCAAAACCCAATATTAATGTAGATCCGCCTTAATTGGGGCCTGTTGTAAGTTAAATCATACGCATTGACCAAACGTCCTCCCGCTGATGTGGTGCGGAAGTTTGGAGAGGGGGTGGCAGTTCAGGTGTAGTCCTGATCTGATCGCTATTCGAAATTTCGAGATCCGTCCCAAAATATCCCTCGTGTTGCTTCAAAAGGGGACGTTAATATAACAATACTAAACTAAGCTATTGGTATAAGCCTTCTGTATGGAAAAAAACAGTATTCGCCTTCAAACTGAAATGTGTTAGGTTTATTTCGATTCCAAAACATTCAGAAAATGATATTCTCTTTTTATTTCCCGGATGCTATCAAACGCACATGGAAATCCACTGGAAGAATAACATTTCAAATTCACTCGGGGTAAAATAAACAGGATAGCATCTTTGTTCTGAACGAAGAATTAATACTTTCTCTTTAATAAATATTAAATCTCCTCACAATCATTCAGATAAACAGTAAATGATACCTCGTTTTAGGTAAACTTGTTTGGTATGGATTTGTTTCTCTTAATTATTGTGGGTACGAAATTTTCCCATGTTAATTAATTCTGCTCTGAAAATTGATGCATCTTTTCATTTCTTTATACATAATTCACAACATCGAAAGTTTTTCATATGAGATACCTTCAATAACCAATAGACATGCCAATAAGCGCTTTGCCATTTTTCTGCTCATGAACTTACAGCCTTTCATTTATATTCAGTTCGTTTATCTGTATTTAGATGATCGGGATAATTCTCAAATAAATATTCGGCTTATTGTCTTGGTTATTTTTATCTGAAGATTAATGAAGTCAAGTAGTCTGGGACACATTCTCTAACAACAGAGATCGTCTTCTGTATCAAACAGAGAAACTCAATAAAACAAGAGTAAATATATATTCTTATAATTAAGATACCTAAATGGAATAATACTATCTACCAGCGATCACGATTTCAGTTCTCTGCGTGTCAGAACGCAGCAAATGAGATATTCTAAGGAAGGCGTCCTTTTCCAGAACAGTCTTTTTTCCTCTTCGGTCTCAGAGTCCTAAGTTTAGGGAGCGAAAGATCTTCTTACGAAAAATGGTTTTAACCGGGTCTTTGAGAAGAGGATTACAAATCGGCTGTCTCTGAAAGCGCTGTTAATTGCGAGGGGTTTCGGTGCTGAGAAGCGCGCCATTTATTTTCCGGTTGGAGAAAATGTGCTCCTGAGTTTGGTAATTCCCTAATTTGTGGAAGGAGACGCCATCTCAAATGAAGTGAAATGAGAATCATCGAAGCATGGGAAATTTCAGGTGGATTTTTCCTCCGCCTCTGATGTATTGCCTCGAAGAGTTATGCCACTAGGGATTCTTCTTAAAAAGTATCCCTTGAAGAATCGACTGTTTACCGTGATAAGAGATAAATATTCTTCCAGCCTTCGGAATTTAGTTCAGCGCATTAAAATTTTTAGTCATTGAGTAATGCTCACCTTTCTCTACCATGAAGATTAGGCAGACTGTAAGAAACATATTTGAAAGCACATCTATTTAAAAATTTCCAAATCTAACTAACGATGTATGAATACATTTCAAAGTATTTTGCATTACTGCAATACTGAGTACTTTAAAGGTAATAGTTGAAAAATATTCTTCTCGTTTAACATTAATCAATGCTTATGGCCTGTCAAGACATCTAGTTGCCTTCGGTTGTCTTTCCGTCTTGTAGAATGGAATAAATTTTCAAATTTTTTCATCAAGCTCCTTATGGTATTTCTCCAATTTTGGCAATGAGTTGTCAGACCAAGGTTAATAAACGCATTTCATGTTATAAGTTACTCTTCCTTTAACTTTCACTTTAGTCTTATTTAATGTAACTTCCTTTTTAAAAATTTTATATTAATCTTATTTTTCATTCAAAATGGCAGAGTGAAGTCTATCCACAGTACAAACTAGTTGGCTAAAATTGTTGCATAATATTGTCGAGAAGTTGGAATGAATTACAGAATACGAGTTGACAACAAAATAGATTCCCAGACACCAATTTTATTTTGTAGCAATATTGCTCTGCAAATCTTCAAGCTTGCAGAAAGGTTGACATGGCAAGAGTGCAAGCTTGAAACAAGTTATTGCAAACGAGTTGGTCACCACGCGTAGAACTTGCAGCAAGCTTGTTGCTTCAAACTCAGTCGAAACACAGACTACGCAGATTCGAAACCCCAAACAATCCACTTCATGGCCAGTCGCTTTAGCCACTCAACCAGTCGGACGCCGACAAGAGAAGATAGATTGTGCTAATAGAAAGTGCATCTACACGTTTAATTTTAAACTGTGTTCTTGATTTCAATAATGTTTTAAAATTTTGCGTTGATAATATGATTTGAAGTCAAAGAGAGAGCGGTTTTCGCCAATAACTGTATTTTACTAGTAAAATAAATTATGAAATTAGAATCCAAAATTAATTACTTTTAAAAATATGGGACAAAATGTCAACAAATATTGAAGGTTTTTAGGTTTAATTTTGTATATGATCGTTAAAATTTCAACATTAAGAAAAAGGCGATATATAGTTTTCCTTAAAGTACGAGTTCTATATTTAGTAAAAAGATAGAGAATTTTTCAAATATTTTTTATTCAAAGACCTTGTTAGTTTTTTTTAAAATTATCATTGAATTATTGAATTAATGAAAAGAAAGACGGTCTAGGAGATGCAATTAAAAATCTGATGTTTTTTTAAAGCAGAAAGAAAGATTAATCCAGATGTATACAACTTTATCCAGGTCCTGATGTGTAAGTGTGCTGTATCAACTTTGCAGCAAACTTGTTTTGCAATTGTGAAGTACGTCATAACAAATTCACAGCAAACATGTTCTGCAAAGCTGGAACTTTAAAGAAAAACAGAACTGACTGAAACATAAATTTTGAATAAAATACGAGTCCCTGGACTAACCAACCGTGGCCAGCATTTCAACCAAGCACTGATTTGCCGTCCAATGTTCTAGAAACTGAATTGCGTTGATCGTTGGCTAGGTTTCTTTGTGGGACAAGATCATCGCACCAATATTGGAAATCTGTCTCAACTTTTTGACCCAACATGTCGGAGAGATGAGTTCTAAAATACATACTCAAATTTAAACACTTTAGTTTAAATGTTAACGCGAAAATCGCCAAACTGTGCACTTATACGAGAAAACTTAGGAAAGAAACTTTCCCCATGGTTTGAAAAATAAACAAAATGAAGAATTTTAATGAAATACGGTTTTTAAGGCAAATAGCTCCATAATTCTAGGCTTGTTCCTCATCCATTATTCACATTGAAAAGTCAGAGTTGCTCTTGTTTTAATTCCCCATACCATTCCAGGTAATAAAAGCTACAAAAAACCATTTAAAAAGTCTCCAGACGTGAAGAATTGACGAATGGCGCCTGCGAACCGGACGAAATGAGACGTCAAGTGCTTGAACATGAAACGCGAACTTTTTGGGAGGCATTGGAGAAATCCATCCAGAAACGCTCGACGAGGCACGCTGTTTAATTTCGTGTGACTAATGTGACTCCTGTACAAAGATGACGCGCTCGGCAAAGAAAAAAATCCCCTTCTGGTGCAATTACGAGTTCGCTATTATGCAAAAGAAGATATTTATGGGTCCTGCCGTAGTGTTTCCTTTCAGAAATTAATTCTAGGCTCCGAGAAACGTTTTGGGATAGGAAAATAATTATAGGAAGAAAAACGCTTCCCTGCTGTTAATCTAAAAATGAATGCAAAAAGTGATGGAAAAAATAACATTAAAAATATAATTAATAGAACGAGAAAATGGGGAACTGTTTTTGTGCCTTGAGCAAAGGTTTGGAAAATTTTCGTGTTTACGAAGTGTTGCGACCATTTTTCATCAGCACCTTGTAGAAATATAAAAAATGAAATGAATATAAGAAAAAAATCCATTTCTGTTAGAAGGGATAGTAACGATTTGTTTAATTTGGAAGTTTCATTAAGGTATAATTTTTGCTTTCAGGTTCGTTTGCATTTAATTCGAAAAGATTTCTTTTGAATTAGCTACGACGAAAAGTTTTGGGTTCATTTTTTCAATTTTTTGGAATGAAAAACTAGACTCATATTACGCAAGGAGCCAGGTAAAACGCTTGAAATTAAATTTAGGCAAAACTTTAAGAAACAAATAATTAGAAAGATCGTTCACCGAAATTTTTCTTAAATTACAGCAGCATAATATTAAAATTATTCAATCGAGAATTTTCGATATTTTATTTTAAGGAATTAAGTGTGAAGAATTTTTTACAAACCTTTTGACGAACTTAAGATAATCATGTAGAGATTATACCAAGATCACTCCAAAATATCAGCTACCTCAGAATGATGTGTAGAAGAGACGAATAATATTTAAATTTTTAAAATATTACTCGAAGATTTATTTTCACTGAAGTGTTTTTGTCAATCGAAAACATCAAAACTTTTTGAGGAAACGTCTCAAAATTTGCAAATAATTGAGTGAATATTCCCATGTTTAAACTGATTTCGAGAGCTCAGAAAGCAATCAATGTAAGTAATTTTTATCTGAAAATAACCTTCGTATTGCTTGTGCCTTTTTGAAGTTAAAACTTTCAGTTGTGAATATATTCAAGTCCCTCTCTTTATATTGCAACAGAAAATGACGCTGCAAAAATTGGTATTTTTCTAATTTCTGGAATACGAAGTATATAAAGGAAAAGCATTATAATCGTCAAAATATTCTACCTCTAAATTCTGATGCATCTACATATTTCAGAACACACACGTGTCCGAAAAATACATTTCGGAAAAACATCTATTTGTCTGTGATCATAATAACCTAAAAATGCAAGGAATTTCTAGCCTAAAAATTGTTATGGAGCCTCTTCACTAAATTCGCAGATTATTATCACACTTAAGACAAAATCCGTCCGTGGGAAATTCACATGTAGTCTTTGCTCATATGAACAGAACATAGCAGTTCAAAATGCAAATAGCTAAATAGGTAGAATGAATCATACTGATTTATCAGTGTGATTGAAATTTGAAATTTTGGATTCAATTGCCCAAAGGATCGACTGTTTCTTACATTTGCGGGCATATAAGCAAGATAAATAAAAAACGCAACAACTTAGACAGAAGATATTGGAATGTTTGATACAAAAATCGTAGATCTGTGTTAAATTTTAAACTCAATCGGTAGATGGTAAAACGACCATATTTCACACTCAAGGGCAAAGCGCTCCATAATGCGTTAGTTTACGAGAAGTCGACGGGAGAACATTCCCACTGTATACCACTAGTTTTTATAAGATCATTTTATGAATTATAAATATTTTATGATTTACACCGAATGTATTCTGAATTCTCCTCTTCTGACCAAAAATGCTCAGTAAAATTCAATTTCGAAATACAGTAATAATAATATCCACGATCCTATTAACCCTCCGACTGCCGATATTTCTAAATCACTGTTTGGATGCAACGTTTTCCAATACGTTTGAAAGAAGTAATTGTTATTTATGTGCAAGTCTTTATTAGTATAATACGATTCGTCGCTGTAATAGTTCTAATTAAACACAATAGCTTGCGGACATCGCAGGATGCAACAGAAAATATATTTACTTCCCACCCGCGGAAATCGCGGGATAAGCTGTCAGAGGATTAATTGCTTTCATATTAAATTGTTTTCCTATTTTTGAGGAACGTTCTGAATGGTTTATCTACTAGCCGAGCGAATACCAGAAACTAGAATTTTGTTTTAATAAAGTCCACGAAATTTTCAGAATATGTATCCAATTTTCATGATGCGAAGTCATATAGTTATCGGGAATTGATATTTTAAAACTCAAAAACTTATTTTGAGAAAACAATAAAAAACTGTTAATTTTTAAGTACTTCAATATTGGTTTGAACAAATTCATTCACTTTCACGAAAAAATATAACTGTAAATGTGTCAGGAAGCTTTGCGTTGTTGATCGGATTATATTATTCGTTCGGAAACACCCTTAAAGAATCATTGGCAAAATGCAAAGAAAACAACGAAAATTATTAACATTCGCGAATCCTCTAAAAAAACTGTTTCAAAAATTGCATGTAAATAGTTTGATATCTAATGAAGGAGTTCACTAAAATGTTAAAACTTGGAACTTGCAGGGCTATTTTTATAATTTCAAATAAATTTTGGAGAACCAAAATTTCCTACGAAGAACGGAAGTCACGATCTAAAATGTAGTCTCTATTAACTTAATTTTCGATTATCTGATTTGATTACAGTCCCACTTGACTCGAATAATCGAGGTATAGAAACACACAAATGAAACCGGTATCTAATAGTGGGCATGAAATCATACCAATGTTTGAAAAAGGCAATCCAAAAATTAATAATTTTATGAAGTACGGGAACAATATGCAGATTTAAACATGAAAAAGATTTTCTTGAAATATTTTATAAAATATAATAAAATATTATCACGAAATTAAATACCATAAAAATTTTAAAAGTAAACAGCAAACCATTAATCATAAATCTAAAAGTTTAAACCGTCAGTGTTAGTAATATATCCTTTTATAGCATTATTTATTCATGCAATTAATTGACGCTGAAAAAATAACATATTCATGTTTATAACAAGACCATAAAAGGACAAGAAAGCCATAAAAAATAAATAATGATGCTAATCAAAGAATGCAAGAAATTGATACTTTAATGAAAGAGAAAAACGACTCATAAGCATCGATTTATAATCTAAGGAAAATTATTCAGATAATTTAGCTTTTAGTACAAAGGCAATGAAAAAATAATCAAAAGTTTATATAAGAAAAAAGGTATTATTACAACCCAGAGTAATATTTTTCTAAAACTTTTGAAAGAAATTGTTTTAGAAAAAAGCTTTATGAAGCAACAGAAATTTGTTATGAATTTGAAGAATAATAAGTAGTTTGATGGAAAATATGGAATATTAGGATTTAAGTAAGATAGATTATTTCGGAATCTTAAAGTATTTATTAACGATGAGATAAAATTCTTTTATGAAAAATATATGTGAAATAATCATTACTTATTTTAAGTCTGAGAGAAGGAAACACATACTCCTTAAGAATGAAACTTAAACTTATATTTTATCTTCTATGAGATTAAAAAAGTCTTAAAAATATCTTCTTTAGATAAAATTGCATTATCATAAATGAGGTTATTGAAGAAACTTATTTCGCGCAGCTTATCCGAAAGAATTCCGAATAGAATTTCCATCCATCAAAATTGAATTTTAGAGGTTATTATTGTATAATATAGAGATATTCAGAAATAAAAGCAAGATATTGCAGGGATTTCTGAAATCTTACATATCGTTAAAGTAATTTTGTTTCTGCTGTTACGACGAAGCTTTGCTAATTTTTTATAAGGATTAAAGAATTTTTCTTCTTTTTTTAATATTAGTATATCTTCATGTGCAGTTCACTTCATTCTACACTTTCAGGCAAATGTTATCTCAATTAAAGAAACTGTACTTCAGAAAAATAAATTTTTAAGAATTGAAATTTTAAGACCACTTCAAACATAATAGTTTTACAAGAATACATTCTTTTGAAATTTTATAGAAAAAAATTATGTCAGCTAAGAAACATGACTGAAATAAAAGCTATTAGATTGCATTTTAAACTGTATCTGAAAAACTGGAGAAAATTTTCAGAAGGCGAATTTTTTTTCGTGTTGCGTAAGTATATCTTTTCGTGAAAAAACGTGAGAATTTATAAAAAAATAATAGGAAAGACTCTGCGATGTTTCTCTCTTTTGAAATAACAATACGAGATTTTTTAAAATATCCGGTTATGCGCACACAAAGAAAGAAAAGAAACACACTTTAGAAATAAGTGCAGCCGTCGCACTGAGAAACAAGAGCTCTTTCAAACCAACAAGCGAAAGACAAGCCAGACATATTACTTCGCCCTTAGGAGGTAGAAAATCATGTGACGCGTGTTTGCAAACAGTAGCTTGTTCACAAAAATGAGTCCTTTGCAGCAAGAGGATTGTATAGAGCGTTGCAACAACCATCATCAAGAGTGGCTTAACATCAGAGTTGTATATATTCTGTTTAATATCTAGAAGTAAGCATCATTGGGATAAAACAAGATAAAAACAGAGGATTAGAAATTGGACAGAAAATAATAATTAATTGGTGCATGAAAATTCTGGAAGAAAATTAAATACTGACTTCAAATTATGCTAAAAATATGATAACGGATATTCAATGTTTTGTGAAAACTTAAATACTGACTGACCAAATTTTCACAATGTACAAAATGAAAACTAGGAAATAAATTTTAAGTTAGATTTTTTTCCATTTTCTAACTCGCGATACTTCATAGATTTTTCAGTATTGTTTCATACAGTTGCATTCTTCATCTTTCTATCTGTGTAGTTTCGAAATAAAATGTCTTCTGTAAAATAAAAAGGAAGTCATTATATACCAATTTACTTACATTTCTATATTTAGTATTCAAGTAATAAAAGACAAATTCTTCCAATTAAAATGGATTACTTAAAACAATCTTTTAGAATCTTCAACAATATCCAGTTTTGAAACAGAAATGAGATACTTTTAAGGGTTATTTTTTAGTATTTTTGCAAAATACTTTTCCAGCTTTTTGACCTTCTGCGCATTATATGAAGTTTGGCAAAGAAAAATTGTTCGGCTTATTTGCACGCCTCTGACGAGAGAACGCATTTCTAAAAGAAGACGGAAGAGCTATAATCATCCATCATTTCGGACTGATCTCTATTTACCTTACAATCTATTTCCGGCAGATGGTTTAAACAGGAAATCGATAAAGAGCATAAATAAATTCATAATGATATTTTTTGGAACGAACGTTTCCTTTTTATGATACATTTTCATAAATTATTATGCACTGCAATATTCTTATATATTTCTTTATTGATATACTTATTTCTACTTTATTTCAATGTTTTCACTGCGCGCCATTTATTGTCATACCCTTGATGAATTATATCGATAAAAACCTGAATGTATATTTCGTGCCGAATTTCCATTGAGAATCCGGTTTCTGTTTATAAATCAAAATTCTTTCTGGACAATAAACATTTGCTGCATAAGAACACATTGTGAGCTTTTCAAAGATAAGTTTTTTTTCAAAAAACTTTCTTTTAAATTTAACACCACTGCACGCCCCTACATTTCGAATCATGAAGTTTCCCAAAGCGTGTATCATCAGATGTCTGTGGGGAAATAAGTCTTGCTCGTTAGAGAAAGCAATAGTAACAAAAATATTACATAATAGCCGCCTTTGCCGACCAGCTGGTTCGCCGGGAATATAATTTAAAATGAATCTCTTATGCTTTATTTTATATTCCTGGTTCCCTTAACAAAGTAATTTTTAACTTCAAATTGCGATATACATTTAACCCGCGTTCTTTTCGTATCCTACATGACTTTCTTATTCCTTATAAACAAAACAGCTCTCTTAATCGTATTGCAAACTACATTACTGATTACCTGTAAAAAGTATTGATCTGCATTTTATGTCAACATTTTAGTCAGTCATTTTCTGTAATACTTTTTATTTTTCTGTAATATTTATATTTGAATAATTTTTTCTGCATTACGCAAGAAGTGTACAAAAAAATTTGGTTATTAATCAATTGTAATGAATTTAAAATATCACTTTTATCTTTATCATTAAAAGGTTTTGTACTTAATTCAGAAAATCATTTCTGTTGCTTCAAACGCTATTTTCCTATTGATTGCGAGATGAGTTTTTAAAATCCTTTCCTTCTAACTGCAAATGACCAACAATGGATGCCCTTTCATTGTTGGCAAATGACCGCTTACCGGCGTCCTCCCTCGTCCCCCCGCCCTTCCACCCTACCTTTGGTCGAAAAGAGAAACGGTCTCCTTTAGCGACCTTGACCGCAGTTAATGACAATTTTAAACCTTGTAAAATGTAACGTATTTATCGCACAGTACTCATACTAATATCATTGGAAAGATAATTGTTTCCAATTTAAAGTGGTATAAAATCATTTTCATGCAGTTGTTCTTTCCGAAGTTATTCCCGAAAATATAGTCGAAAACGTTCAAATTTGTTTAATTTTTAAATAATTAAAATTGGAAATAAATGGCTCCGAGGTGCAAATCCCCTCCCTCCAAAGTATATCTGTACCAAATTTGGTAGCTCTAAGTTCAACGGTCTGTTCTGTAGACCGCCAACAGCACACACAGACTTTCTCGTTTATTATTAGTAGAGAAATGTAGGATCCCGCCCACACACCGTCAAGAATTCCGTGTGGAGCTGTAGTTTAAAGCCAGCAGTTGGCAACCCTCTACAAGCTGACGTCACGTGACATGACTGATCCCGCTCTTGCTTGAAACAGACAATGTTGTGCGATTGCGAGGAATGGAGCATGCCGCTTTAATTGGTATCATTGAAATGTAATTCTTTTTTGCATTTTCGATGGTGTAAAAAAGATTTTCGTACTGTGATATTTTCGGAACTTATCAAGGAAACAAGCCAAAATTTCGCCTAATTTTTAATTAAATAAAATTCTAATTAAAAATTCAAAAAATAGTTCCAAGGTGCACATTTGCACTCTCCAAAGAATGTTTGTACTAAATTTGATAGTGTTAGGCCCAGCGGTCCACACCATAGGGCGCCAGCACACAGGCACACTTTCTTCTTTATTATTAGTATATATAGACCAATTATATTACAGAACGAGCAGTAGTGTTTATAAATTTGCATACTCTAAAATTGTTCACCATTGCTTACTTTTGAGGTTAAGCCTTGTCTGTAAATACCACCACACTGAAACAGACATTCGACAGTTTCACTAAAATCCTTAATAGAAACTATAAGCCTTAAATAGAAACCTACAAATATGAAAAGAAATTCAAAAAATTTACACTTTTTCTACCGAAAATGGAAAAAAACCCAAGGATAAAATATTGTAATAACAATGAAACTGTCTTGAATTTCAATAGAACAAAGAATTGTATTGTTGTAACATATCCCTATAATTATTAATTTATTTTAATAAATTATAATTTCTTAAAATTAAAGAAAAAATTGTACGGAAGCTAAATAAGTATCATAGAAATTACAGAATTTCATCAAGGAAATTTTTTTCTGAAATAAAGCCGATTATTGTCAGTTGGTAACAAACAATTTTTAGACATAAACCATACTTAAAACAAAATAGGGTTCTTTAAAGTATTGTTCCTATGTTTTATTCAAGAAATGAAAATCAAAAACTATTCATTTTTAAATCTTAAAAATAAAAATTTTTACATAAAAATGAACAAAGAGAAGTCTTTCTTGTTTTAATTTTTCCTCCTTTATTTTGCATTTATGTAAATGGCAACATCCACACAAAAATTAGTGACAGGTCAAAGTACGTAGTATATTTGAAAGCAGCAATAATTAACCTAATTAAAAGAAATAAATAAAAATATTGAGAAAGGAATTATGAAAGAAGTAATAACAGACCGTATCAATCTTACGTTGACATCCTTATTTGGTCTGTGAAATACCTTCTAACATAGTCAATAACGCAATAATTAAACTAGTTAAAAGAAATAAATAAAAATATTCAGAAAGGAATTATGAAAGAAGTAATAACAGATCGTATGAATCTTACGTTGACATCCTTATTTGGTCTGTGAAATACCTTCTAACATCGTCAATAACGCTGTAATTAAACTAGTTAAAAGAAATAAATAAAAATATTCAGAAAGGAATTATGAATGAAGTAATAACAGACCGTATGAATCTTACGTCGACATCCTTATTTGGTCTGTGAAATACCTCCTAACATTGTCAATAAAGCGGTATAATGATGACAACGGTAAACGGTACAAGGAGGAAATCAATGATTGTCATTAACGCAGCGCTTCATAAATCATCTTGAATTTATTTCCCATGCCCTCATGAAAATCGTTACATTTATTTTTTGACGTGAAAACGACTTTCCGCTCGTTACAGTGACAATCGGTTCAACTTTCTTGTGTGACAAAACACCGTCAGATTTGAATCGCTAATAACTACGAGACTAATAATGCGAAAGGAATGGTTGACCCCACAAGGGACAGATCATTTCTGTAAGTGTTTGTTGCATAGTATTTGTTTTGCTTGTGCCATCATCGTCACACTGTAGGCGCATGCGCATGATTGTTTTGAATTAGCTTCATGTAAGGTTATAAATAAGTGTAGCGTGGAAACGCGTTTAGCTGGGATGTTGATTCTGGCGTCATTTTATAGAGCTTGAGAAGTATTATTAAGAACCAAAGTGAGACAATAAAAATATTAATCAGAATAAAAGTAAAAATCGGTATTAAATTTAAAATTTCAAACTCCTTATGGTTTTTGATTAAAACATGCAGAGTTTTTTTTCGAATTGGTAGAAACTTACAGAATACTTGACAATACGTAAAAGAAACACTGTATTAAAATTTGATTGAAAAATTTGAATATTTCGGGAAATATGAGCATTTGTAGTAAATAATGTTTTTACTGCGCATTCGCGAAATGTAGTTCTAAATACTGTCAACAGATGGCGCCTACAAAAGCTTCTCTAAATAAAACATAAGAAGGAAGCAGTTCGGGTCCGAGCCGTAGATTTTTCGTGAAACGTCGGGATAAAATCATAAATGTTTCGTATTAATATGTAATTTAATTATCAATCTCTTTACTACAATATTTACACAGAGTAGTGTAATGGTTACCGAATAGTTAAATCACAAGCTACCACAGACCCTTGTTACATGCGATGAACTTGCGATTTATCTTTTCTGTAACAATTATACTACTCTGTGTAGATATCGTATTAAAGAGATTGATAATTAAATTACATATTAACACGAAGCACCTGTTTTATGATTTTATCCCGACGTTTCCACGAAAAATCTACGGCACGGACCCGAACTGCACCTTTCTTATGTTTTTTCTTTACAAGGAACTGCCCTGTTATCGGTTTCGGAGTGCTGATGTTAAAGAAAATCTAGATGTGCTTGACCCGTTATTTTTTTAAATGCTAGCTTATTTAAGACTAAATTTGTCATTATCATATAAATATACAGGTGGTCATAAATTATTAGATCCATTTCAAAAATTAATAAAAATAAACAAATAATGTTACAACTACGGTTTTATAAAAATGAGATCGCATTTTAAAAAAGTTTTTCTTTCAGATAGGAAACACGCCGTTACGGCGGTCCAGGTGGTTGTAAATTATTAGACATCTCCCATTTTTGTAAGTCACTATCTGCGAAACTATTAAAGCTATAAGAAAAATAAAAGCACGTATTTGTAGGGAATTTTGAACTCTTTAATTTGTTAAATAAATTACAATTCGAAAACTGAATAGTTTTCGAGATATTCAAGAAAAACTAAAAAAGGATACCAGAAAACGTGCATCGGCTTCTGCTGATCCATAGTTATTGCGTATTGAAATCTCTCGCTGTGGCAAATTTAGGCCACCGTAATTGTACGCCACCTATCTGTAAAAAACTTTCTTATTTGCTCACTCATTTGAAAAACGCAGTTTTAACATTATTAGTATTTTTTATTAATTTTTGAAGTGGGTCCAATAATCCATGACAGCCCTGTATTGTGTATTATGTCACGGAGATCACATTCAGTTTAATTGTTAATTAATCCCATTCAGATATTTTTCTAAAATGTTCTTAGTTAATTCATACATTTTT
>BGPR01003288.1:0-14452 GCA_013235015.1 Araneus ventricosus | reverse complement strand
ATACCATTTCTCTATCTCACAACTCATGTTAATAAATCCTCATATCATTTTGAACATTTCGATGCTAAGTATTGGATCATTCTTTTCTATTTAAGTAAATTTCTTTAGGAGAACTTTCTTTAGAGAAGTTTTTTTTTAGTATAAATTACAGAAAAAAATGTTTTTGCTCTTCATTAGAAAATAGACTATTGAATAAACATATCAGAGTAAGCATATTTATATTTATGCGTGGCAAATGTATGTAATTCATTTTTTGTTATAAGTGTGTACGTTTTCAGATGAATGGGAACTGCCAGATGTTATCTTGCCGATGTCCGGTGACAAATAAGTTATGAGATGTGTTCTTTTTATCATTTAATAAATGTTGTTTTTGCCTTTAAAAATAGCCTATGAATGTCTAATATAGGCACTTAATTGCCCAAGAAGCCAAAACCAGTTATTCAAAATCCGCTCAATTGCTAAAAATGTAGAAAAAAAAACACACTTACTCTTTAAATTTCCACTTACGACTCCAACTCGCACAAAATAAATTTTCTACATCATTTAAAATTTATTTCTTGTTCCAACTTTAGAAGTTGCCTCAATTGAGTTAAGCCGTGGTGCCCTATTAGTAAGGTGTCGGCCTTTGAGCCGAAAGGTTACAGGTTCGAAACCCGATTCCACTGATGATCCATCTTATATATTGGACCCGTTTCACGTTAAATTATACGTAGGGGCTAAACGTACTCCGTGGTGCGGAAGTTTGGAGAGGGGGAGCTAGCTGAGGTGTCGTCCTCGTCTTCTGACCGCGGTTCAAAATTACGAGGTTCGTCCCAAAATAGCTCTCCTGTTGTTTCAAAGCGGGACGTAAATATAACTAAACTAAATCCTTGTGGCATCATCGCGGCATCTGGCAACATCCTGAATTGTGATTTCATGCAGATCGGATCCGCCCTCTTTGTGATGTCGCCTATCGACCAATAGCGACGAGCCTGTTACTGTATCTAAGCACTGATTGCTGCCGTTCATTCTCTGCTCTTCCCTGCTTGTATCATTTGATTAGCTAGCTGTATAATGATTTTATGATTTAGTATTTTAATTTAATTGTTTCATTAAATTTGTTATTTTATGAACGAGTAGTCTTGATTCGACTTCGTCACACACAATGGAATACTTCTGATGCATGTGAATACAGGTATGATAGATCTAGAAGCCGAGTAGGGTAGAATCGTACAAGTTAACATGTAGCACTTGAGTGTCAATAGTTGTATGTAACGACTGCCTCAGCATCTACATAAATAAATCTCGCCTCTGTCAATCCTGTAAAGTTAACTTGACCTAGACTTAGGCCTAGAAGTTACATTGGTGACCCGGACGTGATATTGAGAAACCTTGACCTAGACTTAGGCCTAGAAGTTACATCCTAAACTGAGTTTTCTTAGAAAAGTCTTTACGATGCGCAACAGTGTACAGGTTAAGCTTTAATTAATCTTCTGAATGATGACTCTCTTCGGAATGTTGTCTTTTTGGTTATACGTTTACGCGTCGGTTTCTGGTTGGCTGTGATTGGCCGTTTTATGAAGTATTTGTTCACCTGTTTAATGGCTTAAGCCTCTCTTAGAGTGTACCGAAATTCACCAAGTTGCAATGGCAATATCTTTCTGAGTGCTGTTGGTATTAACTGGAATTTTCATATAACGTGCCCTATATATCTGGCTCTTATGTCATGAAAGTTTTGGTTTCACACTTTTGGCTGCCTTCCTCCTCCATGAACTAGATCCTCCTAGATAGAGCTTCAAAACACGAAAAGAAATGTGATGTGAAATGTTTTCAAAGTGAGAAACTTCAACACAGTTGCCGGACTTAGTCAAAAGTATATTTTGCTTAATGGATGGATTTTTTAGCTTTAAATGCGTATATTCTCTTCCAGGTTTGTTTTTACACACAGAATAAAGAAAATCCGGCAAAATTATAGCAATATGTCGTATGGTTTGTCTCCTGTAATCAGTAATAGAAATATAAATTAAAAGGTAAAAAGTATAAATAAGAAACAGAACATTTAAAGAAAAAACGATAACAATACACCTTTTTGCATGCTCAACGCAACAGCATCAAGTGATTGCGTCAACAAAAAATTACATCAATTAATATTTAGAACACATAAAATAGAATTTAGAATGTAAAAAAGATTATTCAAAATGAAAGGAATGGATAAGAACCCGAATGACTAACTTTTTCAAAGCCCACTCGCCATAGGAGTTCCAAAATGGACAAAATTTTCTGTCAAGGGTAAGATTATAAATCAAAAGTATACCCTTCGTGGCCTGAATTTTGTCCAACCGCAAAACGAGAAACATTTTGAAAAATCAAAAGGCAAAGAATCCTCAATAAAAAAAAACCAAAAGAAACTAGAGTTTGTAAAATAATTTTCCCTCTCTGCCAAAATTATGATGAAAAACAGGAGACGCCAGACGCGAAATGACAAAGGGAATAAAAAATATTGGAAGCTAGCAACTAGCGCCATCTATGTTTGTCTCATGTGCTTGGTATCTAACTTACAATTTTTTTTAAAAAAAATTAATTATCGTATATTAACCCTCTGAGCACCCAATTATATTAAACTTTTATCTATCAGTTTAGAAAACTTAGCTTTTAAAGTAAATTAATCGATCTTTTTTGTATTTAATTATATATATGAAATCTTAAGAATATTTTATCCATGATTGTTTAAGAAAATATAAATGCGAGCTAACTGCTTTTAAACTGAACATGAAAAGCGGAAAAAGACGTTTGCGAAGCTCGGAGGGTTAACAACATAAAAAGTAAGTGAAACATATCCTAATGTTTACTTTATTATTAGAATTTTTAGGCTGTATTATTTGGAAGTATTTAACAATTGATGTGTAATTAGCTACTTTATTTATACATTTTCAATGCTTAAAACTATTGCACTAACTTTAAAATTCATATTTAGGAAGGAATATGACCTATGAAACAGTGGTAAGAAAACTAACCAATCCTTTTAAAAATGTGTTGCGTCATAAATATTTGCACACTGTTTCATAGAAATATGACCTATGAAACAGTGGTAAGAAAACTATCAAATCCTTTTAAAAATGTGTTGCGTCATAAATAGTTGCACTTTGTTTACTTTTATGTCTCTTTTTCGTTGTTACAGCTTCTGGAGCCGCTGATTAAAAAATTATTTCACTATTTTGTCAAAGGTTACTTAATATTTGTTATACTTATGTACAATAATAAATGTTCATATTTTAATTTAACGCATAAACACCCATACCCATGTTACCCAATTCTTTAAGATGCAGATTATGCACGTCAGTTTTGAATTATATATTCAAATAAGCGATTGAAAATTTCATTTCAATTAATTAATTGAACTGTTTAAAGAAAGTAACGAAACAATTTAAGTATAATTTAAATTAAATACAATCAAAAAGAGCACTTAAATTATTCTCCTGTACTCTTGGCTTAAAATAAGCGAATATTTGAACTGAAATTCTAAAATTGGCTAACACATTGTTCAGTATAAAAAATATAATGAAAGGACAAAGATTTTATTCTGAAGAAACGAAAAAACAGACCGATTTTTTCAATTAATTTTTCGTTCTTAAACATTTTATTTTCTACGAACAGAATGAACTCAAATTAAGAAGAACAATGTGAAAAAGGAGAAAAAAAGTGTTAAGCGAAGCAATATACTTTCTTTATTCAAGTTCATTACTTGCTATTGTTTCGGTTTCGAAAATAATTAAGGCTTATTATGAAATAAAACACCGATTGCAAGTCTTTTGTCTTGAAAAAAAAGGCTTAGTTCAGAAAAGGAAAATTTTTGAAAAATGAAAATTAAAAATAAAATGCAGGAAGCAGTTAACTCGAATGTTTATTTCTTTTGGTTCGCAAAAACTGTTAAGGTTGGAGGCAAGGCAAAGATAAATTAAATCTCCCCCTCCCTTCCGAAACCTACAATGGAATCAGGTGAGGCAAAGTTAATGGAATTGTTTGAATATTTGTTCCCCCGCATTGCTTGGGAGATAAGAGGAACTGCGTTTTTCATTCGCATTAAAAAAAATAGTAACTTTCGAAGATATTTAATATCAAATTTCACGTTACAAGGAATACTTTCTAAAAATGCAAATACATTTTTTGCTTATTTATATTTCATTATACTTTTTTTAACCCAGAAATATTCCTTTCCAATTTCAGAACTAAATAAAAATGACGAGAGAGTAAAATTATGTATAACAGTCGAAACAATAAAAGTAATGGAATTTTATTAATGTAATTTATAATAACATTTCAGATACAGTGCATGGAAAGTCATTTATAATTTTAAACATTCGGTAAAAAGATATCAATCCCTCGTCAAATGGACAGCAAAAATTGGCTTTTCTGATATTTACGTATATTTTATTGGATTCAGGATTTCATTCATATTCAACTAAGCTTTTTGTTAAAGAACGACTTTACGACTGATGGATAAAAAGAAAATACACTTTCGCTCAGCATGTTACTCTTAAGATTATTATCATTTTTCAATTTCTTCTGTAACGACATATATTTTGGAAATGTTCAAATAAATTTAATATATTTTCATATCAGCAAGTTTAAGCTGGAATACATCCAGTTGGAAACAAGTTATTTTTCTATTCTAATGTTGTCATCTTCTATTTGTTTTACTTGACACAATAGGCAATAGATGTAAACGGAGAAAACAACATACATTCGGGATATATACTTGTTGTTATTCCATAGCACACTATATAACGCTGTCAGGACGAAGTTAATAATCAACATCATCTAGTTTGTTCACTTTCTAACTGAAATACACTTGTTGGACAAGAGAATGCATTACTACATTACCCTTATATTTACTTGAGATCATTACTTTAAAATATTTTTTTCTGAAAAGGAAACACAGTGGTGTTCAGAGACTTGTATATTTTGGCGAATTTCTTGAAAAGTACTTAACAAAAATTAAAGCAAAAGCTCTCAAAGTTGCAAATTATTGTTTAAAATGCAAATGCACACGATTATGGTCGGTGCATTTGGAGGAATCATATTTATAAACACGCATGGTAGTTTTTGAGCTTTTTCCACTCGGTGGATCTCTTTGTAATTTTTGGTGAAATTCAAAGATAAAGATTTAGAATGAGTAATCGAATTTTTGATTGTGGAATTTATTGGAGCATTGTAGTCTCATTTGCAATATAGTAATTTATGATTTAAATATAATGCCCAACGTCATGTCCAACATGCATAAAAAGTGTGATGCCTTGGCCCAGAGTTACCGGGGGTCTGATCAGAGATCAACGGACTTAAAGAAGTCACAGAATTTCAGCATATCAAATTTAATAAACCTCTTGAATACATTGCTATTTTACAGGTCAATATAGAGATGGTATATACAATTCAAGAACGAAGGTAAGCAAGTCCCAGATATAGATCGCGAGAGTCAATAATAATCGTAACTTGACTTCGTCAAAGTTACCAACGGTTAGTATACTCGGAGATAAAACTTTAGCGTAAAGTTCAAGAACTATGAGAGTTCAACAGTGAGTAGTAACTCAGGGTGAGTTATTGAAAACACCGAGGTTCTGTATGTGACAACGAGGTTGCACGAACGCTCGTTAGAATGCAGCAATCCACCACAGGGACGCTTCTAGCCAGGTTTGGCTAATTAACACTCAGGATGAGTAGGAAAGATACCGACGGTCGGTATATGACATCGAGGTTTTAATGACGCCCGATAGAACAACGCAATCCACCGCAGGGACGCTTCTAGCCAGCCTTGACTAGTGAATACTCAGGATGAGTAAGTGAAATACCGGAGGTTGGTATATGACAACGAAATTGTACGAACGCTCGTTAAATTAACGCAATCCATCAAAGGGACCCTTCTATTAAATGCGGCAGTTCACCATAGGAGCTAGTCCAGCCAAAAATTTGGCTATAATCACGGGGTCAAAAATACTCCCGTTTCATCTAAGTTTTGGATCTTTGAGAACAACACAACGGAGTTAGCTCTTCGCGTGTTTTCATCTCAGCTCTCTCTATCTGATCGTCTCTTCGTCTTTTCTTCCCCCTTCTTAAACATTTTCCCTCAGAGGCAAGGGGAGTGGCTGTTGAGTTATTTCTCGGTGATTCGTCCTCCAACTGGACAAATCCCCCAACCGCAATCGTGTGCTTTCTTCCCAGGTGATGATTGGAAGCGGTAAGCTCTTGCCTGGACGTCTTTGTCGTCTACACGAGTGTGGGCTACTCAATCGGTACTGCACTCACTCCCTGGACCCCACTAGGCTTGCGTAGGCCAGGGCCGTTTTCATTACTCTTACGTTTCCTCTTGCGTCGCTCCGGGGACTTCCTTGTGTGGTCCTCACTGTCGTGGGAAAGAGGTAGGGGAGATGTCACAAAAGTTACCCCGACAGCGAGGCACAAGAGGAATTCACAACTTCCCTCCTCTCCCATAACCTTCATACGGCCAGAGGAAGCCTGGTTTTAAGGAATGCGGTTTTCAGAAAGCAGCATGATAAATATCTGTTTACACAAAAATATGTTTAGTCCCGGTTACTTCTGCAACAAGGAGAGCTCGTTTTGCATGGTACAAAGAGCATCGATTTTGAACCAAGAATCAATGTTGGGGAAGGGTGTTGTTTACATCGGTGAGTCCCGTTTCAGCTCAGCCACTAATTCATTTGGATTCATCTACCAACATTAGAGAAACATATCATTATGGCAGCTGATTTTTGATGCTCTGAGCACGTATAATAATAGATGGACGCACATACTTCCATGTGGGAGAAAGATTGTTTAGTTTAGTTATATTAACGGCCAGCTTTGAAGCAACAACAAGGCTACTTTTGGAAGGACCTTATAATTTTGACGATGTCAGTTGGCGATAACGACACCCGAGGCGACACCTCCCTCTCAAAACTTACAACGGTGTGGCATTTGACACCCGGCGACAAATTTAACGTAAACCAGGTTCACATGCATGAAGGTTCTGCAGTGGAATTGAGTTTCCAACCTGAAAACCTCAAGCCGAGACCTTACTAATACGCCACCGCGGCCCTCGCAAAATGATCTGCAATTGATGTGCAGTATAGGGATGAGATCTTGATGAACAATGTTCGTTTTCCTTTAAATACCAACTGTATTTAAAGGTAAATCATGGCTAATTTGAAAAGATATTTATACCGTTTCAAATTAGCCAGCACACCAAATTCCAAATGTGGTTTACAAGGTGATGTAGACCACTTTGTGTACTTTTACTAAAAAAAATGCAATTAAATAAACCTGCTAACTCAAACAGAACAGCAAGGTTTAACATTTTAGTTAATAATAAATTTGAACTTGTGAAATATAAAGAGATCTTTAGGATTTCCGGTTGCATATACAGTGAGTTTCCTAACTATGAAACGTTTTCAAAAAATATATCAATGTTTCCTTAACATTTGTGCGTTTTTTTTATTTCTTCTTGGAATATAAAATTTTAAATGTGTTCTATTAAACTGTCACACATGCTGCAATGTGCTTAATATTCTAAGTTTATGTTTAATTTTTTATTTGTCATTTGTTTCCTGTTTTACTATTTGATGTCCTTTCATGAACTTTTATGTCACTTCCTTTGTCTTCTATTTAAAATGTCAGAGCTTTTGCTTTTGTTGCATTTGCATTTTTGTATATGCAGTGTTATTCAGTTTTGTTGTGATGTTTTGTAATAAGATATAATGTTTTTCCTTTCTGTTTTGTTGTTATTTTGTACTCTCCGCCGTCCGGGTCAATATAACGAAGAGTGACATTTCTTCTATGTAATTTGCTCGGCTGTCGATATCAAGGATGAATGGTGACGACTTTCGATTTCTTTATCGAACGTGATTCAAGGAAAACTTCTGTCCTTCACTGACAGCAGTGCTATTAATTTCAGTGCTGTAACCGTTTATCTTTATGAACAGTTTATTGGTCACTTATTAGTATTATTAGTTGCTTCAAAAAGTATACGCCGTCTTTCGTTTCTTCTTGCAAATAAATTTACGTTTCATCCTTTCGAATCGGATACTTGTTGGTCAAGATCAATTTCCTGAGGATTTTCCAAGCTCCTGAAAGGTTTTAGCATCATTTTTTGTGGAAAGTATTATTGAACTATTTCAATATTCCTAATGGATGATTAATCAGCTATCTAATTTCCTTATGAAATGGATGATTCCGTACAAGTTAGTATAACAGTAATAGATTACAAGGCAAATTATGAAAAATAGATGGATGGTTTGTTTAATTAGAAGGATTAATCGTTTCCGAGATTCTATTTGGTTTTTTACGAAGTTTTCTCCTTCAGATTTTTTTTGCGAAATCCGGCTGAAGCTTCTATCACAATATTGACTGCCTCTCAATCTCTTATGTATGATAGGGCATGTGTAATAAAAACAATTCTCCTCATGATTTTGGGCCCCAAAATAAGGGTTTCAATACTGGTGGATCAGATATATTCTTCTGCAGTCAATGAAACAGGTCCAAGATGAATTTTACAGCAGGAATTGAAACAATCACGGTCTATTTTTCTGAATGCTGCGGCCTTTCAGAATGCGACAGGCGACCAGTTAATGGATGTGCGGTTCAATGACGGTCAGCGTTTTGGTCAAAACCTTTTCAAGGTGAGAGACGTAACTGTTTCTTTGAATTACGGGATCAATATTGGCTTTAAGTTCTGTGACCATCTATCAAGCAGAAGTTGAACAGAGAGTTTTAACAGGTGAGAAGTTGAGTTTGAACTGGCGCCATGTTCCATATTTACAGTAAAGATAGATTTTGTTACAAACCAGGGCGGGGCTTTGACGTTGCAAGAATCACTAAGTTTCCAGATAGAGATTCCATCGAAACGTAAAATTCCATTTGCACATCGGACATGAGACATTTTGTCTGAAGATTTTTTTAAATAACTCCTTAGGAAATATCCCTGTTGAAACAGCTGAGACTACTCTGTACAAATATGTTTGATCTTCTCTAATACTTTGAACAGAAAACACCTTTAACTCTGTTAAAATGCCACGAACCCGAACCACAGATCTTCTTCCACATATATCTAGATCTTTGCCCATTCTTCCTGAAAATGTCTTGTGTCCTGTTGCGTTGTCCTGTGTCCATTCAACCGGTTCAGTCGCCGTAATGACATCAGGCACGGGGACACGGGGCGGCGCTATGTCCTGTTGTGTTACCAGCAATAAGTAGAAACATGTATCCGAATGGGCTTCGTTCATATGCAGTGACATATTAACAAAAGAAGGTGTAAAACAGTAACGGTTTATCAAAGTTATTTTTTTTCAAACAGACGTATGGCACCTCCATATTTACCAACGATCACGTTGGTTTTATAACAACCAACTGCCACCTAAGACTCCATAGACATTTTTGATTCCAGGAAGAAATCAGTGATTGATTGCTGTATACATTTAGATGTGCCAAAAGCTGACGAAAAATAACTCAAAAGCTTAGACTCTCATTCAATTATCAATAAAATATGCCCTTCAAGAATGTTGCGTCGATACATTTTCCCGTCCTTCTCTGATGCATTTAAAGTTTTTCTTTCCGTCCTATATAATAATATAAACAGTTATTTGTAGGACGTTGTCTTCTTCCACAGCCAACTTTCTTGCTATCGTTCGTTTCCTGCGAAGCTAATTTTATCAATAATTTCCAAAGTAGAAGTCTGAAGAACTGCTGAACGATATCTGCCCCAGCTGTGTATTTTCTATCACACTTCCTTGAAAGTAAATTGTAATATTACTTACTGTTTGTAGCAGTAGGCTAATCGACGGGACACGCCGACGTTCAGGCTTGTGACTATGGCTGAAATACATCATCAGTGTTCTATTCGCTGGGTTCAGATGAAGTTGACACATTAAGCTTCTCTGTGCTTCCTTTTTGAGGTTGAAACCGTAATATTTGTCTTAGCATTTTACTTTTCAAAAAGTTCGCTATTTTTTTCGTTGTAACCGTATCTACGGTTCCGATCGCCATTCTTCTAGTGGTTCGTTGGTCAAATAGGAAGGTTTTCTCTACAGGTATGTTTTATGTCTGGGACAACTGCGCCCATGTATTTTCTAACATTTTCAGGATGAAAAGTCAAATAAAACTTTACTGGTACGGCGGAACTCTTCTAATCTTTTTTCCGAAGTTTTAGTGTGAGATTTTAAAACCTTTTTGCATTCAGATGATACGTCTTCTAAACCACATACTGTCCTTTATGTTCGAGAGTAGAAATAGCAACTCTTGACCACATTTCCACGATCATATCCTCTATTTCGTTATACGTGGGTTCTTTATTAATTCCTTTATCATGTTTTATTTTATGGAACAGTAATTGGAAATTTCGGTAAAAGAAAAAAAGACGAAAACTCGAAGCTTTCACATCAATCCGGAGGCAGTTCGACTTATTAGAATATACTAATAATTCACAAGTGTTTCTTTGAGAGCTTTTAGCTTTTCTCGTTGTACCGCTTAAAAGGGCAGACAAAATTGAAATGACCAACTTGAATGCTCATACTGTGATCCAGAAATGTTACTGAATCTTGGCGTAAAGTTGATAAATGTAAAGATAATTTCAACTGACCCTGTCATCGATTCAACCAAGGCCCTACTGAGGGGGGGGGCGTCGATATTGGTTCCCTTCCAATTGAGCAGACAGAAGGGATGGCGCAAAAATAACAATTACATATATTTAAGAGTTAGATTTGTACCATCTGCTGTTTGAATAAAAAAGGAATTCAAGAACTTGCCTTCTGTGGGTGATTTAAAATTGCGGGTAAATCAAAAACCTTTCAGCGCAATTTGAAATTTCTTTATTGCAATGATACATGCAATTTGTTGCGTATAATATTTTTCATCGTTATAGCTCATTCAAGTATTATATTTCAAGAATACATCATTTTTATTAAATTTACACACAAAATTATAAATTTGGCTAATTCTGTGCAGAGAAAGAAAGCTTTCAGTAAGATCTTCCGGAAAAAGATTTCGGAGGAGGGCAACCATAAAGGTGATGAAAACAAACAAAAATGTAGCATATAGTGGTGGAGGCGCAATTTTGTCACTTCTTCCAGAGGCATACGATAGCCTACATACCCGTGGCTTCAACTATTTGCAAGATTAAATTTAAAAGCATTTTATCAGTTTATAAACAATTTATTTGACTTAAATTTAAAATAAACGAGGTTAAAAAAAACCTTTGGGGAAGAAAATGTTTTTTCTTCTTCAGGGTGCTTTAATTTTGCTTTCCAAATGCAAAATAAAACAGTTTTCTACTTAGGGATGTTCCAGATTTCTCCACTGCCTTTCTCTTTCCCACTGAGGTTCTTCCTCTCCTAAACAGCTGTTTGCTTTCCCAAGAAGTAATTTAGCCGACGGCACTCTTTTTGCTCTGTTTTTCTTTCTCTTCTGCCCGAATTAGGGGGATCTGCATCGGTGATTAGGGTATTTCTCCGCAACATGTGAGACGGTCACTTTCGACAAAGGAGGGGGATCAATGTTCCTTTTGTTCTGGGTTCCACGCAATTTCTTTGCTCTCCTTTTGTTTCTTTTCCGTTTCCCATAGTCGCAATACTGCCACTTAGTGATTAACACAAACGAGTAGGCTGTCTTTTCGTGATGGTTGAATATTCCCTGATAGCTACCTGTCAGAAGTTAATAAAATAGGTAGTTGATAGAAGTTAAAAGGCTCATTAACAAATCAGATGTATTGACGTTCGGCATTGTTCTTCAGCCTCTAATATTCATATATTTTTCCGCCTTTTATATTTCACAACTATTTCACCACAGCGTAACTCATTTATCCTTGAATGTATATAGTAATGGCTCGCGAACTTGGAAAAGAACAGATGTTGCGGAAGTACACATATTCAGAAATGTAATATTTAAATCCTATTCGGCAAAATTTCTAAATTGGCTTAGTTTTATTAACCCTTTAACCGGTTTGCCTGTAAATGTATGGTCTATCCAAATTTTCCCTAACTAGTTTGCCCGTACAGCGAACCGGTAACGATATTTTCTCCTTTTCAACCGGTTTGCCAGTATTTCCAATTCTCGTAACAACTATAACACTATTCTCCCACAGATGGCGTAGCTTGTCTATGCCACTGAAATGTTTTTCATCCAGACTTTTCGTTGAAAGGTTTTCTTGCATGCCGAAGAACAGAAGCGGGGATTTTGTATGCAGCAAAAAGTGCGCTGTTTTTGTCAACGCTTCTAGTAAAAAAATGACCATTTAAACAGCACTTAATATTTATTCACTCAAGTGACATGAAGAATCCTGTTGAGAATCTTATTCGTTCCTCAGATAGATATTTTTACGCCCTGTTGCTGTAAAACATGCAAAAAAAAAACAAACAAAACGCCCAAATGTTTAAAAGATACTCAAAGTTATGCTAATTTTCTTTTTAAAAATTAAGGATTTAATCTCATTAATTGATGCATTATCTCATTTTTCCTCATTAATTGATGCATTATCTCATTTATTTTCTCATTAATTGACGCATTATCGCACTTATTTTCTCATTAATTGATGCATTGTCTCATTTATTTTCTCATTAATTGATGAATTATCGCATTTATTTTCTCCTTACTTGATGATTTATCTCATTGATTGATTAAAAAATTTAAATAAAATATAAATTATATAGAAATATACACAAATTATTTAGAGAGATGTCCTTATAATGAAAATTGAAACAAACTTTTTTCAAAGAGTATAAAGTCAAAAAGTAATTTAAAATGAAGAATCAGGATTGTCCATGAGTCCACAAAACAGAAAACTTTGTGGACATCAAACTGAAACACTTTCAGAGAGGTTACACGTACGTGGCATTCGGAACAATCAATGATACACACTCGTTCTTGAGCTCCAAGGTCTAAATTTTTGTCAGATGTCTTCAGTTTTATAAACTGAATAAAAACGGAGCTCATAATAATTTTGTAGGAATTAGATCTTTCCAGAAATTTAATAGTGTAATTCCAATTTAATAATTCCATTACTTTTAACTCGCCGAATAATCTAATTTGAATAGATCAGTAGAAATCGGAAGATAACGAAATCGAAGTCCTTGAGCGATCACGCGCTCTGCGCGTGATAACCACATGACGCGCGTAGGAGTATCTTTCCGTAAAAAAGCAGCGTAATGATTAATATTCATTAGAGAGGGCTTTTAGATTTTAGTGAGAACAATTCTGCGTGCGGCGAGTTGACGAGTTTTGACGAGGGACGGGGTTTCTCCCCGATCGCAACGAGGCTGAGCGATGGCAGTAGCCATGTGCTTCGAAAAACGTAAGTGATTAAGTAATTGATAACAGAGTGTTAATTGTTTCCTCACCTAGCAACGTAGTATTAACTCTAATCATGTTAAAACCTCTATCCTCTTTCTAAATGTAAATAATCATCTCTGTAAATAGCAATCCTCACTTATGTATATTTTAATTAAGTTTAATTGTTCTTTAACTGAGTTTTCCTCTTAGTCTTGCCCTGCCCCTAGGGGTAATGCAAAATTTCGGTTTCAGTTCAGATGGAGATAACTTTCATCTCCTCATTTTTAAATGAACTGAATTAATAAAATGTATAAATATGCAATATATATATAAGTGATAAAGTAAATTCACTCAACTTCCGTTTTCTTAATTTGTTTAGATTAAGAGCGGCCCTCTATGTCGGGTTCAATAGCAAGCTTCTATAAAAACTTTAAAATATCGAATTGACATTAGTATTCATGTAAGAAATTAGTGCGTTCGGGAAATAAATCCCGGCCGAGCCCCCAAATATTTATAAGGGGTGGGGTTTTATTCCCAAACCCGTCTGCAGGAAAAAGGAAAATTGATTCTAGTGCACAAAGACAAGGAAGGGAAACAATAATATAACGAATAAATTATTTTTTAGAACAACATATATGAAGAGTTATATTTGCAAAGATATGATTATAGACAAATGATGGATTTAAGAGAGGTTTTAAGGTTTAAACATATTTCAAGTTAGCACTACAAAGTTAGAAGAGAAAACATTTGATCACTACGGGATTATTCCATTACATTGTGGTTTCAACCTTAACCTGCCAAGCCAACGTCATCGGAGAAAACCCCGCGTCATTCTCGCTGACTCGCGCAGACATCTTTTCTATTCAAAATCCCGGAGTCGTCTCATGATAATGAAAACATAAGCAAGCCATTCACGTCAGTTTGGAACACGGGACGGAAAAAGGAATCGTCAGTTTTAGAAACCAATGGATATTAGCATAGCTGCTGGAGGGTTGGTTGTTGGGTTTATTGGCACAAGAGCCATGTTTGGCTATACTGCGCCAAACGTATGGTAAATAGCAGTTCGAGGAAGCTGGAATTCCAACGGAATCAAAATCCAGCACTGCATGCGCTGATTACAATTTGGGGCCTCGAACGAGGTAGGCGGTACATCAAAGGACCTGAA
>BGPR01003287.1:81587-142517 GCA_013235015.1 Araneus ventricosus | reverse complement strand
ATCAAGAATTTTGGTTTAGCTCTGGGGCGAGACGCCCCCCAACCCCCCCCCCCCCGGATACCCATTGCTGTTGTTTATCAATGAAGTAATAGTTGAAATAATATACAGGGTGGTCATAAATTATTGGACTCATTTCAAAAATTAATAAAAAAAACCCTATAATATAGCAACTTCATTTTTTTTTAAATGAGAGAGTAGCTCAAAAAGTTTTTTTCCCCTTTTTCTGATAGGTAACGCACTGTTAAGGCACACTCAATCTGTAGCAGTGGGAGATTCCCAACACAAGTATCAAAACGGCTATCGTGCAGAAGGCATGCCTGACACGTCTCTGGTTCCATGAAGGCAAATCAATTGTAACAGTTCAAAGAGGTTTTCGGTTAGAGTATCAAAATTGTCGGTCTCCATGTAAGAACTCCATTAAGTGTTGGTATGAGCAAATAAGAGTTAACTCGTTCAACTTTGTACGACGCCCGATGGTCGTACAGCACATTTCCTGTTCCCTTAAATTGCTCATTCCAACACTTAGTGTTTTGATAATCTAGGCGAAAACATCTTTGAAACGTAGTAATTGATTTGCTTCTATGGAACCAGAGACGTGCCTTTCTGCTGCACAGTAGCCATTTTGACATTTGGTTCAGCTTATCTCGCAAGTTCTTTCTGCAGCAGATTTAGTGTGCCGTAACAGCACATTACCCATCTGAAGAAAAACTATTTTCCAGGGTTGCAGCGATTTAAATCAACCGATTTTTTTTTTTTTAAATCACTGATTTAAATCACTTTATTTTAAATATCAAGTTAATCTGCTTTAATGAAATAAAATTGTTCATGTATCTTTAAATAGCGATTTTAAAATATTTTTAAATGTATATTTAAAGAAAGAAGATATAGAACATAAATATTTTATTGAATTGATGTAACTAGAGTACTTCCATATCTTTAATTTTGAGAACACAAGGAAATTAGATTTGAAATATATCTCGAATGAGCAACACAATAAAATGCAAAGTATGATATGCTCCTTTTTTATAAAATAAAAAATAAATTAATATTGTGAAAGGATCATGTTCAAAAAGAAAGAACATAGTAAAATGCAGCGAGTTTCATTTTAATATTGGAGAAAAATAAATAGCGTTGGGAACAACAAAGTTTTTATATTGCAATAATGTTCAAATGCAAGATAATTAAATAATACATATAAATGTCCCAAAAGAAATACAAACATCTACATAGTGCAATTTAAACTACGATCTATACTTATAAAAGGCAATGTTTGTGTGTGTGTGTGCGCGCATGCACAAATATTTTTTTAAAAATTGTTGTTACATGTTTGAATTAATTTTTTTTAAAAGAAAGTACAACTTAATGACTGGTATGTTGTTATATATATAATTCTATGACTGTAGGGCTCTTGTATAATTTACAGTTGTAAAAAATCATTAACATAAAAAATCTTGATTTAAATTAAAAAAATCCCGATTTAAATCAAATAAATAGATTTTTTTTGAAAAAAAAAAATCGACAACCCTGCTACTTCCTCATTAAAAAAAAAAAAAAAACCAAATTTGCTACATTATAGTGTTTTTTAAATTAATTTTTGAAATAGGTTCAATAATTTATGACCACCCTGTATACAATATCTGTACTTTTCATTCCACTTAAGTATTTTCCCTCAAATGTACACTAAAACAAAAGAATAGATTTAAGCAAAGATCTAGATACTTAAATCATCACATTTCACACAAGAAAAACACTTTCAAACTTTCAAGTATTCAATTTGTGTACATTTTCATCAGTTACTAGAGTTTCCACCAGCCTGTTCCTAAATATGCACTTTTTAAGTTTCCATCAGCCTGTTCCTAAATATGCACTTTTTAAGTCTACTGCAAAATTTAATCATGTCTACCAAAAATGATTTATCTGAAAAAAAAAATCCATCTAAAATAAATATAGTTTTTCATTACCAATTTTTTAAAAGTATTTGACAAAATCAGTTTAAAAAAATTATATTTATAGGAATTCCATTCAAACTTAATTCAGAATTGAACCTTAAACATATTTTATCTAAAAACATAGTAGTAGCATATTTTAATGAAACCTTGAAAAGCTGTATTTTCCATGTAACATCCTTGTTAAAAAAATGTAAATAAATGCATTAGATACTATGTGTCAAATGAACAACTTATATCTAGAAGAAACTTTTAATTGATAAACTAGTGTTATAAATGAATATGAATCATGATTATAACTGAAATTAATAAAAAAATTTATATCCAGTAAACCCGAGAATTAGAAAGCTTTTTGATCATATCCAGTTCCAAAGCATATGGTATATTTAAAAAAAATCTCAAATTCTTCAGTTTTTAGTTTCTATAAAATGTTAAACATTTATCCAGTTCAAAATCTTGTTTCTCACAGCTGAAAACTATGGCATCAAAATAACTGACCAATTAGAGAATTAGTTTATCCATGCAGTATATTTTAATTAAGAAAAACGTTTTATATAATGAATTATTTTTTTTTTAAATCTCCTTACCTCTTAGTGCAAAGAAAAGCTTTAATTGCACTTTAAAAAGTTAACTAAGATTTTATTAACACCTACAGGTCAATACTCGAAAAAAATTTAATGAATTGTTACAAAATCATATGAATATTTGTAGAATATTTATGAAATCATTCAATTGATTTCAATTAATTTATCTAATTTTCTGTTTCATCCAACAAATGATAAAATAAATATGACAATATTCACCACTTTGAACAGCACATTTTTTTTTTATTTCTGAATTAATAGAAAAAAATCATTTTTCAATTAAACCTAAATCTGATTAATTTAAATTTGTCATCTTTAAACTTCATAATTGCAAATACCTATGCCTTAATCTTGGCATGATTGCAAGTTAACTGCTATAATACAGCAATTCCGACTTTGGTTAATGTTAAGTTTAAGGTATGGAGCTGTTCCTCTCTAGTTTGCATCTCCGATTCATAATCGCCAAGAGGAAGATGGTTTAGCAATGTGTTTACATTGCAGAAATTCTCGTTTTTGGAATTTAAAAAAAAAAAAAACTATATTCCTAACATTCAATGAAAAAGCATAGCTACTAGGTTCCCGCTTTGCTGAAAGCGAAGCCGCTGATATTTTTTTAAGTTTAAAAAATTTGCCTGGAACCCACTTGCGATGTACGCAAGAGATCAATAAAATGTTCACTGTGCACCCAAAACAAATGTTTTCACCTTGCAAAACACCATCTTGCTCTTCGCAACAAAAAGTTGATGATGAAAAGTGGAGAGGAACGGTTTCATACCTTAAACTTAACTTTTATTGGTATCATGATTTTCATGAGAAATAATCAACTCAATTGCAAAACATTACTAAACATATAACATTTCTTCATGAGAAAAACATGCAATTAAATGTTGAAACCAAAGAAAGTTTATTAAAAATAAAGCTTTATTTTATTTTGTGGCAATCTTTACTTGGATGCTGTAGGGATAACCTGGTTCTTACAAAAAAATTAATTAGTACCTACAAAAGATATGGTAGAGAAAGAAACCATGTCAGAATAAACAAAGAACTATAGATACTTCTCAATAGTAGATATAATTTATAGATACATCTACTAAAAGAAGTATACTTTATTGTAGGGTCAGTTGGGGCAAAGTGGTTATAAAATACACATTTTTTAACTTAGGTAGAACATTTTATGGTTGTCATTTTATATTGAATTATTGAAGAACACATTGCATTAAAATTTGGGAAAAAATAATTAATTTAAATAATTTTATGACAACTTCTTTTTGTCATGTTTTTATGACGACTTTACCCCATGGTTGGGGTAAAGTGAGTAGTACATGGGGTAAAGTGGTCACAGCTAAAAAATCAGCATTAAAAAGTATTATAATGGCACAAAGTTTTTTAAAAATATTTAACAAAACTCGATATAGTTTCAACTTTAAAAGAAAATTAGTTTATTTAATAAAATTATGTATTTTTAATAACCTAGGATCACAAGTTGACTCATCAAGAATTATAAGGATATCAGACTCTTCAATTCCAATAATATTAAGAATTTCAGGAAAGGTATAATACTCTCGAGTTTTAGATATTTTATAGACAGAAAAGCTCCTATTTTATCAAAAACCTGTTCAATAAGCTCTTTGAATTATTCCCCTCCTCCTCCTCATATTTTGCCAAAACATCCCAAAGAAATACTGTGATAATTCATTATCTGCAATTGTGGATTCACTTGACTAAATAAAAGACATTTTCTGCTTTTTAATCAAGTTTTTCTTTGCATTTTTGAACTGTTTTCTTGCATCTTTCTTTTTGTAGTTTTATTACTAATTTCTTTAGTCAACCTTCATTATTGCTTTTAACTTTTCTTTTTTCTCTTGAATCCTATATGGCCACTTGATGTATAGCTGAAACAGGTAATTATTGAGTTGTAAGTACAGCTCATGTCAAATCTTTTAGAGTGCAATTATACAGAATTATAGTGCAATTAGCACACAGCCTTTTTTTACTGTTCCATAAATCATGTAACTTCTGTGCCCATCATAAATTAAAAGAACAGCTTTTTTGCAAATCTAAAGAAAATTGGATAAAGCCTTTACTTTAGTCTATTGCTGATATAAATGAGCTTCTTTGTGAATAATAAAAGGCAGCATGAAATCATTTGCTGATGCACTAATAACTATATCCCTTTTCTACAATTGGCAGATTTCTTATATGTGTTATGTGATGATTTTGATACAAAAATTGGGATTAACTAGTTTCATATCTTGAATATATCTTAAATTAATATTTAACTAACATCTAACAAATTAAGCTTCTGTAATTTTAAAACAGTGATGCATGGTAAGCCTATCCCTAAGACCACTTTACACTATCTTACTTAAATTACTTACTATAAAATAATATCTGTAATCAATCCAGCTTATCTGTTAATGAGAAAGTATTCTTGAGATCTAAATGAAGCTTTCTGCAGAGTCAATCTAATGAAAACTTAATTATACAAATATAGGAAAGAAGTTAAATTAGGTATTCTAACTTCAAACTGCTACAGAAACAAACAAAATTGGTGTTTTCTACTAAAGTGTTGTAATTAGTATAATTTTAAATGTTAAATTTAGTTCTTAACTATTTAAAGCTAAAATTTTAAAAAATTACATTGATACCAATATTCATTACCAGGTTATAGCATTTTATTTTATGTATGACCACTTTATCCCACATGACTAGATAAGGCAAAAAGAAAATATGATGAGAAATAATCAGCATGAAAATGTTTCCTTGATAAACTTGAGCAGTTTCTAAGGAGGCAAAAGATTGGAGTCAGTACAACAAATTGTTATGAAATATAGCAATTTGTAATTTTTACAGTGTTTCCGTTACAGGGTGTGTACTCAAATCTGTAGGAAAAAAGTAAGCACTTTTTAAGCACCTTAAGGGGAAAAGTAAGGACTCGCAAAATCTTTAATGCCGATGATCATCTTTTTTTTTTTTTCTTTCTTCTTTTAACACTCTCACTACGACACCCGCCCCAGCCGGCTTGGTAGGTTCCCATGACCGACTTAGTAGGTTCTGTGAGCCAGGGATTTTTTGAATGAGGGTCTTAGGGGTGTGGGTAGTAAAGCAATTTCCCTAGCGTTTCTAGGAGGGAAAGCGTCCATTATTCATAGCTGACAGTGATGAATTGAGTTCTACCTGCGGGAAGCTTCAAATTTTTCAGAAAGAATTGAATGCTGAACTTTTCAAAATAAGATTCTGAAATAATTTTAACCTGTTATATTTTTACTAAATCTGTAGTTTATTTGAATGAAAAATATTAGGCGTGAAAACTGTTTAAAAATTAAATTTCTTAAAGTGTTTTTGTAGTAAGATTTTTCAATTTCTTGTAATGAGACAAATATCATTTGAGCGTTAATATATAAACAATGTTTCATTTCTAAAAAACAAATTAACTTTTACTCCTAGTATAGGTATTTTACTCATGAATATTCAATTTTTTGATTGATTGGGCTTGATTAAGGATTCAACATTTTTAAATATAAAACAAGCAAAACAAAAAATGAAGTAAGCTGTGGTAGTGTTTTTTAGTAATGTCCTGGATTTTAGAATTTCTTGCGATTTTTTTCTTCCTGATGACAATACACCAGTTTTATTTTTATAACTTAGTATAGAATTAATGATTAAAAGAACTAAATTTCAACTCCACACAAGGAAACGTTTCATGGTAAAATTTGTGCCAAGATTACATAATATTTTATAATAATGAATTAATTTTCAAGAATTAATCAGTGAGAAATAAAATAAAATGCTTTCCCATTATATATACAACTAAAAGAAAAGTGTACACATTTCAAAGTTGTTTTATTAACTCTGTTTTTCTTAAAATATTACTGTAAATGGTTTGTACAACCTTTATGTAAAATACGAACATTACATTTATTTCTTTGATAGGTAAAACACATTCACACTGCTGCATTCAGAATTGGTGAAATTCTCTAGAAACATTAGCTAAAATTATGGGTATTCGCAATCTCAAAGTAAATTCACAGATGCTTCTTTACTCAATTTTACAGCGAAAATAAAATTAAAATAAAACAACCCTCGACTAACTAAAATATTTTACCTCAAACAATTTTAAATATATGGTAAAACCCTCAGATACAGTAATTTGTACTTTCAGTTGCTGCTTTTATTGCTGATAAGTTGCTGCTATTCATTCTTTTGACCAAATAAAAATCTTTTCCTTATAAATTAGGTATTAAAAGAGACTAAGTTGTAATTCAATTAATGCATAGCCCATCACAAATTCAACTATCGTGAGGGATATAATGAATGGTGTACCAGTTTCTTAGTTAAATCTGTCTACTATAATTCCATCTATGTTACTCACCATATAGAAATCACTTACAATTTTCTGAAGTTTTCGTTTGTTTCTTTTCATTTTAAAGGAAATATAGCGTTCACAATTCTATTTTATTTCTTACAAACATTCGCTTTTCTCAAAAATAAGTTCCCTTAAAATTGGTTATATTTCTCCCTTAGTCTGAAAAAATGTATTTTTCATACAGAAACACTCTCTGAAAGTAATCTGTTAACCTATTTGCATTGTCATTACAAATATATACCACCTTTTTTCTAGTAATAAATCAATCCACCAGAATGTCACTTACTGTTAGTATTTTAGTATTTGCTCTTCCATCTGCCCACCTTTACGAGGTCTATTTCAAGAATCCATTTATGTAATTGGTAAAAAATTACATAGAACATATAATCAGACAGATTTGCAGTAGAAATAGAATTTACTTTGTAAAGGGAACTATTTTCTCTTGTTCAGTGTGGATTGAACAGGAACTGGCAATTCGAAGGGATATTCTAAATATTCCCTTTTGACTTCTTAATCATTTCTGAGGATTTTTCCAGTTTAGGATGCAACAGGTTAATTTATCTCTCTTAAAGGGATACCATTTTGTGAAAAAGAGGTGAAAATTACAATCTACATCAAATAGCGAAGTAAAAAGAATATATAAGCCAACTCCATGGCAAATTTCACATTCCCTGACTGTACTCCACATTATTTTATAATAAATAAATTATTTGAATATATTGCGTAAAATGACACAGTATGAAAACAAACATATTATAAAACCCTACTATCGGTAGTATCTAATTGAAAAATCGCATTATGTTCCATCAAGGACTGTATCATTCAACTAGCTGACCAGTCTCTAACAGGGGATCCTTTGCTCAGTGGGCTTTTCAGTCCCTGTGTGAGAGAAGGAGAAAGGGAGGCAGACGAGTCATTTCTGAGAATCCATATGTCAAAACCTCCATTATACAAAGGTGAAGTAGTAAAGATTTTTTGGTCGCTAGAGTCAGGGGTTAACTAGGTTTTAAGTAATAAAAGTATACAGGAAGGAGATTTACACCTATCCCTACTGTCATGACTAAGAATATAATACATCATTAATTTGTTGGAAAACATTTCTATGAAAAAATAAACCAAAACATCTGAAAGACTGAGGAACAAAATTAAGAAACTAAATCATTAATTTTCAATTACTTTTATACATAAAATAGTCCCTTTGCTCCGAGGAAAACTCACAACATCTTCTTTAAAAGGTAATGAGTTTTTTAAGGAACCATGATAAAAAAATAAGCACTCTATACAAACAGATAATAAAAGTAAAGCACTTTTGAGGAAGAGCAGCTACAAAGGCAGAAAGGAAATAAAACGGTTTTAAAGCACTTTTCATGGCCCTCCTGCCTTAAAATGTCATATTTCACTGAAAATAATTATGATTATTTCTGATTTTTAAATTCAAATTTTATTGCTCTGGCATACTTTATCATATTATATATATATATATATTAAGCAAATTTTTCTTTTGATAATTCATTGCAACATATTTCATAATGGTACATATTCGCAACTCTCAATTTCTAAACTTTATTTGGTAAAAACTCATCAAACTTTTGACCCTTAATAATTGTAGAATTACTAAGACAGCAGAGGCAGGAAAGTCTAATATAAAAAGAATCATTAGCATATAGCTGGGACATAATAATTTCATTGTATGATTATACTTAATTTTTTATTATTTTATTTTACTACTATAGTACTTGACATGCATTTAGTTCGTTACACTTTTAAATTACTATTATTTTTCCAAGTTTCCTACAAGTTAACAGATTAAAGTTGCATCACTAAAAGTTAAAGCTTTCAGATAACTACAAAATTCTTTTTATTAATATATCCCAATCTGAAATAAGTTTCTTTAATGTAAGAGTTGATCATTTAGTGGATCAACCAATCAATTTAGAATGATAAATAATGTGAAATTTCAGTCAAAGTAAATTGTAACTTTGTTTCTACAGAAATTTTATCCTTCCTAAAACTATATTTGCATATTATACAGGTTACAATAAGCATACAAAATCTTTAAAATATAAGCTTGATTTTCAATTCCTGACAGAACAATTTTATTTTGAGATATGCATCAATAAAGGAATTACTGATAGTTTCATAGCAGAACAATTTTAAGATTGAATAAAATAAATGAAAGAATTACAACTTACATAGAATAAATACTAGCATATAGACTTAAGTAAAATATTCCATAGATTTGTAATGATATATTTTGTGTTGATGCTATCTTAACTCATGGGTATTTTACAGACGATTCAAACACTCATGTCAGATTGAAATGTATTATAATTTTAGTTCCTTGCTTTCATATAAGATATAAACAAGCCGAATATTAAATAGCTAAACAAGGTTAGATTTTTGCTTCTACAAATTAGCATATGTTTCAATTTTTTTTAACAAAGGTTTAGAGGGTACCACTAATTCATACATACTTAAGACATTTTTTTTGAAACTATTTGTAAAAACTTTTATAAACATTTTGTAACAAAACAATACTACTGAACATATATTTAAAATATTCATTATAAATTACAGTATAGCAGAAAAAGTTTGTTCGAATGAAATCAATTTTATTCATATGCCAGTAAATTTAAAATAACTTCAAACTTATACGCATTTAAATAAATAAAAAAATAGATTTCAATCTGTAACAAAATAAAAAAAAGATCAAAAAATGAAAACTTGTGAAACTACAAAAAAAAAAATCTTTCTGGACAATTTTTATTAATGAGATGAGTCACAGTGAGTGAAATAGCAGATTAAAAAGAAAGACTAAATCCAGGACAAGAGGCATAAATATAGAATATAGGTACCTATTACAACGATCAACTCAAAATAACACGTAAAAATGGAAATAGAACAAAACTCAGATCATATAACGTTAGTGCCAGGTAAAATAATATTGGTCAAAATTAAAAAATTAACAGCCTGGATATAATTAATATAGACTCTACTCCATGAACAAAGAATTACTGATCACAGAAAGAATAATACAATGCTGATGATTCAAGAAAAATCTTGAACTGCAGTTTAACAGAACAATAACAATTGTCTTCCATTTTGTTTTGCAATTTTAACAAATTCTGATATACATTGTACACTAAATTTAATTCTGCACTATTCAACATTCACTATTTTTTTTAAAAAAAGGCCATAAAGAAAACCTGATTACTTATGTATGCTTGGGCTCTGCTTGAATAAGTACTTTTAAATAGTAAGTTACCGAGTTCATTTATTTCTTAAATATACCATTTTACTATGTTATACCCTCAACATTCAATACATCTACAAAAACCTTTCGAAAACACATATACAAATAAAACAATTTAAATATCGCACATTTATACAAATAAAATAATTTAAATATCACACATTTTCCAGCCCAATGACCGATTTAACACAATATACTCCAGTATATTAAATACTTTTCATTATCTCTAATATAAAAGATAATTTTCATCACATTCATAAAACTTTGCAACATAATTCCAACACATACAAATAGCTAATTTCCCCACACATTACACAGTGGAAATAATTTTAGTTCCCATAACATGTTATTTTAGTGTACTAATACTTTTGATTCTCTCACAATAGGATGACCTACCTTCGTGATTAACTATTTCTATAAAGAGTTCCTCCCTGTCGTATTTGTTTCGAAAAATGGATGTGTTCTGTATTTATCATAATCGGGAAGATCTAACTTTTCTTCAGCAATACGGATGTCATTTTTTATTTCTTTGATCAGATCATCGACAGACAAGAAATCTCGCTCCGGTCTGATGTGTCCAAGTATAACAAGCTTCAAACTGGCACCGTAGAAATCACCTCCGAAATTATGCAAAATGTGTGTTTCTAACGATTTCTTATCGTTCTGGTAAAAAGGATTCCAGCCGATACTCAGAACAGCTTTGTGAATGGGTCCGCTATTAAGACTTGCCATACCATAATAAATGCCGCAATCCAAAGCTTTCGGTAATTTCTCGATCACTTCGTGATTTATGTTTGCTGTCGGGATTCCCAATTCCTTGCTACCTCTTCCGAATCCTTTGGTTACTTTTCCGTCGACAAAGTATGGAAGCACATGAGAATAGTCTTTTGCTATTGAGGAAAACATTTTGAAAAGAGATGGAAGACGGGTCATATACCCACGGAAGAGAATCGATCAATGAATTTCCGTGTCTCCTTCCGTCGGAGAGGTAACTTCAACTGCAGTCGGCTGGTTTTAATCAGAAAATGCAGTTATCAGAAACGATTGCTTCATCATCGCCTATGCTTTATTAACTTGCAAGTTACGCAATCGAAAAACGTTAGATATAGAGCTTCACGTGGAAAAAGGCTGAGTCGACCTCAATGAATCTCCGACTCGCGTGGTGTCATCAGCGTAGCGTAATCAAAACATAAAGCTCTTCTTTCCACCAGATGGCGCTACACACTAGGTGAAGATGAGAAGGAGTCGTTCCTTCCAAGCCGCCGCAGCTGAAAAGTGAATAACAGCTTCTCATTTTTTTGCTAAATTCGTAATCTTATACTTATAGGATGAATCTAATACTTTAATTTCCAAACTGATGATGCCGATTTATTTTTACGTAACACAACGTCAATTTATCTTCACGTACAGGGCTAATTTGATTTTCGAATTGATTACGTATTTTACAGGAGAAATTAGGAAATGACGTCCAACTTTGCGTAAGATGTGTGCAACCTTTGTACGTCGTAGCCGTGAAGTGTGATATCTGCTTTCATTATCCTGCTGAATACGACTAAAGAAGAGCAAATTTTGTCTATCATTGAATTGCATTAATGAAAAATATTCTTATTACAACGTAATCCTTCTCTAATAATTTGTCTTTCTTCAATGATCTTTACTTTCACGGCATTAGCATCTGTGCTTTTTATCCATCTAAATAAATAGATTCACCATTTTTTAAAAAAAGATTTGCATTTTTATCGAACATTTTACAACATCTGTTTATTACCCATTTGGTTTGGATATCAGGGTTCGTCATTTGCTTCACCTCAGCTGGCCAGGTTCTTAACCAAGCTCTTTCTTATTTCAGGTTCAAGTTCTTATTTCAATTCATACAGTAAAAGAGTATGCCAGCATCAGATGTCTTCTGATGCTGGTACACAGAATTTCCTTCAGTCCCCTCACTGATATTTATTACTTTGCACTCTGTTGATCCAGCTGACTTACTATAAATGAATCTCATCCTTTTGATATTTGATAGAAAGCTGAGTACATTCCATTTGAAGAGGAAATGTCCACCTTACAAATTTATGCGTTTATTGTAACATAAAAAAAGTGGTCTCAATTATGCAGCGCCGGTTTAAGTCCTCTGGGGCCCCTACTATGCGATACAATTCTCAGGGGCTCCCTTTCGCCCTCTCCCCAGATAGCACGTAAGTTTGCAGCAAGTTTGATTTTGACTTGTCATGGCAAAATTTGACGCGTCAAACTTGAATCGAACTTGTAGCAAGTTCGATGTGACAAGTAGCGCCACCTCTTTGCAAATCAAACTTGCAGCAAGTATGCAAAACAAGCTTCCTGCAAAGATAGCACAATAAAGAGATAATTATCTTTGTCTCTGTTTTAAAAAACATCCGATTTTTAATAGCATCTCCTAGACCGTAATTCTTTTTTATTAATTCAATAAATCAATGATAATTTGTGAAAAAAATAACTTTTTTATAAAAAAAAATTTTGAAGCATTTTCCATCTTTTTACTAAATATATCACTCTCACTTTAAAGAAAACTATATCGCCTTTTTCTTTTTTTATTTTTTTTTTGAAATTTTAACGTTTATAAACAAAATTAAATCTAAAAAACAGTCGGTGTTTGTTGAAAAATAATAACTAGACATTTTGTCCCATTTTAAAGTAATTACTTTTGAACTCTAATTTCATAATTTATTCTACTAGCAAAACGTAGTTATTAGCGAAAATCGCTCTCTCTTTGACTTCAAATCGTATTCTCAACTCAAAAAATTAATGAAAACCAGAAAATAGTTTAAAATAAATCGTATACGAATCGCATCGAACGATGTTTTAGTGAAATCTATCCTCTCCTCTCAGAGTTCAGCTGGCTCAACGGTTAGCGTCCCCGCTTCGGAACCGGGAGGTCGCGAGTTCTATCCTGGATTGTGTTCGTGTTCTGTTTTTGCTATAATTTGCATTGAGTTTGACACGGCAAACTTGCTGCAAGTTCGTTTCATGGTGACTTCGGAGCTTTCGTTAACTTGCTGCAAGTTTACTGCAAGCTTGCACACTTGTCATGACAAATTTGTGGCAAACTTGCACTCTTGTCATGACAAATTTGTGGCAAGCTTGCTGCAAACTAAAATTGCTATCTGGGTCCTAGTTTAAAAACCATATATTTTTGTATAAATTAATATAAATCTGTATAAACAGTTTTAAATAGCAAACTTTGAGGACCTGAAACAGTAAAACATTTTTAATTGCGGACTTAACTTTCGGAATCACTTTCAAGAGAGTGAATTTCATTGTATCGTGTATAACAAAAAAATTGCAAAATTAAAAAGTAATTTTATACAAAGCAGTAAAAAAAATTCACAAAACTTTTTTAACATATTTTAAATACTATTTAATTATAAGGTCGGTCATTTTTAAAATTATAAAGCAACATATTTTTTTAATATATAAAACATCATAATATAAAACTTGCAAAAGATAATTAATTAGAGATGTTAGAATAATGTTCCAAAATTTTAACGATACTGGATTTTAATTTAAATAGTTCGAGTGTACGGCCTTTGTAAATTAAATGAAAACACAAAATTAACCCAGATAGCACGTAAGTTTGCAGCAAGTTTGATTTTGACTTGATATTACCTTGTCATCGCAAGCTTGAAGCGAACTTGTAGCAAGTTCGTCGTGACAACTAGCGCCACCTCCTTGCAATGCAAATTTGCAAAACAAGCTTGATGCAAAGATAGCACAAAGAGATAATTATCTTTGTATCTGGTTTTAAAAAAAAACATCCGATTTTAATAGCATATCCTAGACCGTCCTTCTTTTTATTAATTCAATAAATCAATGATAATTTGTAAAAAAACTAACTTTTTTATTAAAAAAAAATTTTGAAACATTTTCCATCTTTTTACTAAATATAACACTCGCACTTTAAAGAAAACTATATCGCCTTTTTCTTAATGTTGAAATTTTAACGTTTATAAACAAAATTAAACCGAAAAAAGAGTCAATGTTTGTTGAAAAATAATAACTTATACATTTTGTCCCATTTTAAAGTAATTACTTTTGAACTCTAATTTCATAATTTATTCTACTAGCAAAACGTAGTTAAAGCGAAAATCGCTCTCTCTTTGACTTCAAATCATATTCTCAACTCAAAAAATTAATGAAATCAAGAAAATAGTTTAAAATAAATTGTATACGAATCGAATCGAACGATGTATTAGCGGAATCTATCTTCTTCTCTCAGAGTTTAACTGGCCGAATGGTTAGCGCGTCTGCTTCGGAACCGGTAGATCGCGAGTTCTATCCCGGGTTGTGTTCGTACTCTGTTTTTGCTATAGTTTGCAATGCAAGCTTTCTGCAAGTTCGTCCCATGGTGACTTCGAAGCTTGCGTTAACTTGTTTCATACTTGCATTCATGTCGTGTCAAACTTGCTGCAAGCTTGCAGATTTGCAGTGCAAGTTTACTGCAAACTAAAATTGCTATCTGGGAAATTATTCTAAAAATACCTCAGATATAAATCTCAAGCCTGGGGGCCCCTAAAGTGGCGGGGTCTGTAGGCAGTTGCCTACTTTGCCTATTTAATAATTCGGCCCTGCAATTATGTAATAAGGAAGCAACTTCAACTGTACAAAGATTGAAATATAAATAATTTCGCAAAACTTCACTGAAAAAATTCAATTTTGCATAGTAATTCCTAAAAGATTCCACAAAGATAGACAATTTTTGAGATGAATTCTGCGATATTCTGAACTGTTCAGTATCGTGAAAATATCGTAGCAATATTGTAGACCATCTTGCGCTATTTGAGACCTGTTGCCTAACAGGTTTCACTTGGATAAGTTTTGCACGGTAAACTACGCACACTTAAATACAGTTTTCAATAGTGTGCTCGAAATCCCTAAAATTCTAAGTTTGCGATTTGTAATGACTTATTATACTTGCTGTTTAACTTTAAACAAGTAGTACACACGCGCTGGCACAAAATCTACACGCAGCTGCATTTTTTGCATAAAAAATGGGGTTACTCTTAAATGACCGTTCTTATACATCTGGTACCTTTCGAGGTCAAGGCCATGAACACATGGTCAAAAGGAATTTCTCTTGCATTCTTTATCGGATTTTATTATCGCAATAATGCCAGATGGGAGGAATTTTACCCCGCACGTGTGTTCGCCTTTCAACTTAGCCTAGCACTGAGAAACGAAGTAGGGATACGAAATGAACGCTAGTCCAGTGGCGGACTGGCTAGGTTGCCAGCTTGCCCGATGGCAAGTGGGCCCCTTAAACAGAAGACAATTTGGGGCCCCCAGAAAGTGTGGCAGAGAAGCAAAGAAGAACTCCTTCTCTCAAACACATAAACAAAATAGCCCTTTCCCCCAAGGTCCATGTTTTGGAGTTCGCCACCCGTTTTTAGGGCTTTACTGCCGTCGTAATTCGACCAGTCAAACAGCGGGTGGTCGAATATCCGCCCGTAGGAACCAGGGCCCTGGTAGGAACGGCGTTCTGTCCACTTCCTTTGAACTTCCGATCATTTACAGATGTTTCACCAGCAAACCTTCGGGGCATTGAAACAGGGTATCTCTTCTGTGAAAATTCGAGTCGCAAAACTCATTAAGATATTTTGCTGGTTTCCGAAGCCCCCGGAGAGACGGAAAGAATTGCCTCCCTTTGTGCAGATAGACTGCGGTTCTTGTGAGAGATGGCTATAAGGTGGTTTTTTTCTTTCTTTTTTTTTGTAGTTTCATTTTACCGTCATAAATCTCACAAGCAAGGGAACTCGCCTGTAGGAAAAGGTTTTCTTACCTAAAACTGTGATTAGGGCGGGTGGGAGAAATTGTGCCCACCCTAATCACAAGACACCAAATTACATTTATGACTCACACTTTTCTTTATGCATTTGCGTAACCTGTCTTATTGGTCTGTCTTTCATGGAAAATAATTGGTGAGAAAAGTGTTATTTCTGCTTTTAGTAGGAAGAAAGTAAGGACATACGTAGCGTATGTTGAAAAAGAAAGAAAATTTTTTTTTTGATAGGTAAGCTAAAATTATCATTTCTTTATTTTTACATTGCTTTTGTAAAATTAAACACTAATCGCATTTGACTACCAACCGACTCGTCTATCTTATTAATTGTCTTAATTTGATTATATCAACAAACTTTAAATTCGCCAACTTATTTAATTTTTGTTAAGTTGAAAGTCGGGGCCGGCCTTAAGCCGTTTGGACCGATTGCTCCAAATTGGGCCCCGCACCAGCGTGTTACAAAGAATATAATCGAATTTATTAAAATTAAAATCAATTAATCATTGTTTTTAACAAATTATTAAAAACATGTTTTTGTTGCATTACAGAAACATGATTTGTTTTAATATTTCTAAGAAAGTTTTGCAAATATAAATTACTAGCGGATGTTCACGATAAAATAAAATAAGATTTTTCAAATGTTCAGATGCGAAATAAGAGTATATACTTCCATTTGAATGTCGTGTACATAATAATAATTAATGGGAATTCAGTTTGTGAGTTGAATTTCCACGCATTTTTTTTTAAACACCGAGAAGTAACTCTTATAGTAATTTTGATTGTCTGAAATAAAACGATTTAACTCTTTTCTACACAATCATTAAAATAATGATGAAAATGTTGATTTAAATCTGATCATTATTTATTTTTATTAAACATGCATTTGATACCATTGCATATTTCTTTCTACTGTACCATTAAGTCTTTTAAGATGAGTATTATATAGAAATTATGAGTAGTTTGCTTACTGAAGAAAAGCTAATTTTAGTAGAATAAATTAACCTTAAACTTAAATAAATAATGTTTTTAATTATGTTTATTAAAACTTTATAACTTATACTTATACAGCAATTATAAATATAGCTAGAGATATTTTGAAGGAATTAGCAGTAAAAAAAGGAAAGGTAGTTTCTGAAACCTTTCCTCTTCGTAATTTTTTCTAATAACCTATTTGAAGTTTTACATCCTGTTGTTTTATAATTTAAAAAATGTCCCATTCTATAAATAAAGAATATTGAGATTGATTAATAGAAAATGTTTTAAAATGATTAACCGCTTTGTCTGAAATCAATTGTAAATTAGAATTTTGTATTTTATAATCAAACTACTGATACATTATTCTAGCGAACTGAAACGCTTGTTGACTTGCTCTTAATCTAGTGGATTTCTGTACTTTTCAGTTGTCAGTCTTTAACAGTAACAGGTGTTCTTTAAAAACATTAAAATTGGTAGATAGTTTGCATTTTATTTTAAGTTTGCTTAAAAACATTTTGTGGATGTGTAGCACGCTGTAATTTTGGAACCATATAGTTATTTCAAGAATTTTTTAACATTCAATCATAAATTTGAATTCATATTTGTTACTTCCAGTGATTATGTATAATACTTAAATTAATTAATAATATCTTTAACATGTCTTTAGATTAGGAATAGATTATTGATTTTAAATTATATTTATATATAATAAAAAGTATACATAAAATGATTCCGTTGTTGTAGTCGTCAAATAAGGAACAAGCCGAGTTATTAACTGTTTTTATTTATTATGGGAGAGTGGCGGAATATGTGCACATCTCGTATGAAAGATTCAAGTCAAAAGAGAACGGAAAATCCCTTCATTCTCTTAGATAAGGGATTAACATATAGACACTTCATCAAAGTGAAGGGAATATTAGCTATTTTTAGTAAATTACGTAAGTGTTTTAGGAAAAAGTATGGCGCCAACAAGTTGCTGATTTCGCGATTTAAGCTGGCGCGTGGAAGCGATTAAAATATTCTTTTAGTAATAAATATACCAAAACGCGAGATTTAACATACCCCTAGCGTGGGAAATAAAACGAAACTGGAGTATAAGAAAAGTGACTTCAGAATACATTAATATTGTACTAAGATTTTAAAATATATAATATTAGAATTTAAAGTACAATTAAGTGAGATTATTACATATACATATGTATATATATATAATTATATATTTAATAATTAAATTAATAATATATTTAATAATTTATAATAATTATATATATATATATATATATATATTAATGTTATGATTGTAGATATGTGTGGGCCCTCACTGACTCCTGGCAACCACTATTTTCAGACCCAGTCCGCCACTGCGCTAGTCTACGGCCACACGAGCGTTTTCCTGCAGAAGCTGCTTGAAGGTCAACCGCTTAAGAATTATAGACTGAATGCTGAAGCGTAGGACTGGCCACACGCTGGTTACTTTCTCGTATGCGAAGTATACAAAGAGAAAGTATTGTAATCGTCAAAAAATTCAAACTCGAGATTTTGACGGATCTCCACGTTTTAGACCTCCCTGAGTCCGAAAAACACAATTTTGGAATTATGTCTGTATGTCTGTCTCTGTGTGTGTGTCTGTCTGTGAACACGATAACTCGAAAACTATTAGAGCTACGGGGATGAAATTTGGTATGTGGTCTTTGAACATAATTTGTAGGTTTCTATCAAATTTTGGACAAAATACGTCAACGGGAAGTCTGTCTATTTGTATGTCATGTAAACGCTATAACTCAAACACTTGATTAGCTAAATGGAAAAAAATTTGGTACACAGTTTTATTGTTATGAATGTAAGTCCGTATAAAAGTTTGGGCCAAATCCGTCAAAAAGAAGCGTTCAAATTGCATATTCAATTTCTTTTAATCCGGTTCTCGTGCGCATGCGTATTGGTAGCAATCTGTTATTGTTGTAAATTTTATTTACAACAATAAATAATGTTTTCAAACATCAATTGTTAACAATTTTTTTATTGTTGTAAATCAAACTGATCTCATTATTTCAGCAAATCCTTCATTCACGCGCTTTTGCAATTGTTACGGTTGTGGTAGTATGAATTGTTTTCTTGGGAATTCAATTCCAAAGCAGAATTTTCGCTTTAGTATTCATTGCATTGCCTATTTTATCGCACCTGCTTCAAAGTAATATTTTTTTGAAACGTGGCAACAGATATTTGATTTCAGGTTTGTTTGTTTTTTTGTTTTACTTTCTCGTATACGAAGTATAGAAAGAGAAAGTATTGTAATCGTCAAAAAAATTCGAACTCGACATTTTGACGATTCTCCACTTAGAAAGTATACGAGAAAGTTTAGGAGAGACCACTCCCGCTGGTTCGGACTCGGGGAGGTCTAAAACGCGGAGATTCGTCAAAATCTCTTATTCGAATTTTTTGACGATTACAATACTTTCTCTTTGTATACTTCGTGTACGAGAAAGTAAAAACCTGGATGTTCCAATTTCTTATCTCAAACAATAACGAAGTGTCTTGACTTGGTAATGAATTAATAGTTAATAAAATTAGTTAGCAAAAATTAATGTCATCCAATAAGCTAAATGAATTTCTTTTCTTAAATTAATCTCAATACCAAAGTTATTTTATTATACCTTTACTAGACAAAAAAAACAACCTTTCGGCAAGCTGGAAGGCGGCTGTAGATTCCTTTACGTTAATGTTACAAAAGTATTGAAATATTACATATGGATCAATACAGACATAGCCAATGACTTTGTTGTTTCCACACATTGCAATATTTACGCCGTGATTCTGTTTTCATGTTTATTTAATTTTAAACTATGTCAAGGTTTTATCATTCTACTCAAAAGATTTTACTAGATTTATTGGTCAGAACATTGATCCGATTTATTTTATATCCCAACACATAACAATTCAACATGTAGGACTCATAAAGAAATAAACATCCCAGCTGTGCAAATATATCCCCTAGATAATATTAAGCCAGTCAATCTGAAATAGTAACAACAATTTGACACTTGAGACGAATGAAGAAAGACTCAAGATTTAAAAATTAATTTATATTTAATCTTTGTTACCATATGATTGTGCGAACGTTAGTTTGTCCTATGCTAAAACCACATGATATTAAACACTACTAGAATGGGCTCGTTTTGAGAATCCCCTGGTTACAGAGATAGTAGTCACTAAATTCTTAACACATGAGTGAATAAAAATTATTCAATATTGAAAGTGGAAAATTTAATACGTGTGTTTAAAGCATAGGATATGAATGCAGCCATTTTGAACAATAAATTTAAATCTCCATCGACAATTAAAAGCAAATACTCAGGCAGTCAACTCCAAAGCAATTTTAAAGTTAATGTGATATTTTTCAATATCAAAAAGGATAAAGGGAACTCTTATTTAAATTTTTTTAGCTATTTCATATTTTAATTTATTAAACACATCTTGGTGCCGCCATGTTTAATTAAATATTAAATTAAAGTAATCTGTCAACTTAACTATTAAAATTAACTGTCTGATTAATTAAAATTAACTATTTAATTAATTAAAATTAAATATTTAATTAATTGTGACGAAATGTTCAATAAACCTTTTTTTTATGGCTCATAGCATTTATCAGCAATAGTTTGGATTTATCTTAATATAAATAAAAGTCATTGTGGCTATGCATTTAGTTTTCACGTCTCCTTCTAAACCATTGGACTGATTTCAGTCAAACTTTGCACACTTTTTATTTAACACAAGAGAAAGGTCACTCTCAACTTTTCAAAGCCCAAAAGTTAGTTAAAATTTCAGTTAATTAAAAATTAAGCAAGGCGTTTTTCCGCGATATCTATGGAAAATATTATCTCACGAAACTATTTTTATACCATATTAAATTTCAAAAAATTAGCTTTCCAGTAACAAAAATTTCATTTCATTAAATTTCATTCAATTTTTTTTCTCTGAATTTAATGTTTTTTTCAAAATTAATTTTATACAAAGTCCATAACAATATTCTTTATTGTTGGAGAATGAGACCAACTATTGATTTGATTTATTTCCATGATTTAAATTAATGAATAATTAACTATTTAATGTGATTGATTCAAAATATTCATTAAAACCTTTCTTCTACTTTAGTAATTTTATACAAAATTTGAAGTACCTATGTAACAAATAATAATTTATGGAGAAAATTAGCTATCGGCTGTTTTAAAAAAAATATCTGGTTCAATTGATATTCTTCTTTTAATTAAAAACGTTTCAGATCAGAAAAGGAATTTGTGTATTATAATTTTGATACAATAGTAGTTTTTTACATTAAAAATATTAGGCATGAAAGCATTTTAATCCGGAGCAAAGCCGGATATATCAGCTTGTTTACCATATAAAAAGAGGAGGTGAATGCGGCTGATGGGAGCTTTCCAACAATGTGTAACATGCATAGGTTAAAACGTACTCTAAGTTGGACGGAGGGGGAGGGGGGGGGGAATCACTTTTCAGCTTATAACTTCTAAGCAATTTTAGCTGGCAAAAGACTTTTAGCATAAAAGTTGTTCGTTATGATAAGGTGATAATTCGACTAATTGAAATATATTTCCTATTTTTAGTCGTAACATAGCTATGGGAAAATGATAAGTTGAGGGAGGGGGATTGAAAATGGTTTTGTAGCTCATAACTTCTAAGCAATTATAGCTATCAAAAAAGTTTCAGTACAAAAGTTGTTTGTTATAATGAGACAATAATTCGTCTAATTTGAATTTTCTTTCTATCTTCAATCGTAAGTGAATAATGGGGAAATTAAATTTTCAATCCCCCACCATTTTCACCCCCTTTGAGCTGGATAGTTGATCTACGATCTAGGCCGAGATTTTCACGGTCTTTACAACATATCCGTCGCCGGTTAAAATCTAATCAAAATTACTCTACTTATAGTGTTCATAAGATAACATAGGCAAAGCGTTATATACATCTCTACTACTAATAATAAGGAAAAGAACATTTCGCCTTCTATTTTCGTAACGATTAGAAATGCAAGAATGAAAGAGTGTGGAAGAGACTGCAAATGTCGAGAGCTTTCCAACAAGGGGTAACATGCATAGGTTGAAAGATACTTTAAGTTAGGAGGAGTGGAAGGGAAGGGAGGGAAAATCACTTTTCATTTCATAACTTCTAAGCAATTGCAGCTTTCGGAAAAGTTCAAAAGCGAAAACTGTTCTTTATGATAAGGCGATAATTCGCCTAATTTGAATTTTCTTTCTATTTTCAATTGTAAAAGAATTATGGCAAAATGAACACGCGTCAGATTGTGTTGAAGACTGACCAGCAGAACATTTAAATTCGATACCCCAATTCACACTGCCAGCTAATCCAACTGAATTTAGCGTTATCTAGAAACTTGGGATGCTTTGGAGTCTGCTATCAAAAGGAATGTTGCAAGTTCGTACGCACTAGTGGAATCAAGAGACAGATTGTTAAACGGGTCGATGAAAACCAGTGCAGATATTATCCGACAGCTTACTGACAACTTACCCTGCAAGATTCAGGCTGTGTCCGGCAAGGAACAGGACAGTTGGCGATGTTGTCATGCGTTACTTTTATAAAATCTGATTTCAGAAGATTTCGTCCAAATTTTTTACCTGAAGGTTGTGTCAAATTTTGAATGTGATGAAAAATGTATATTGTGACAAAATTGTCTTGTGGGTGTACGTGAATGCAATCCAATAAGCAGGACTTAAAAAATGAAGCTCTTTATTTTACAAATATTCTAGGAAAAGAAACGTAGCACAAGTATTAAACAGCACTAGTAAGAATTCACAACAGAGATTATCATTAAATCCCAACACAGCGCTCAAAGGTTTCTTATTAGCTCACCTGCTTGCTTGCTGATCAAAATCCAACTGACTCTTCTTGGCTTGAGAGCTTGCCTTTATACTTTTCAACAGGAAGTGACTTCATTACGTAGGGAGTGACGTAATCTCTAGAAAGTTCATGAAACCAGTAGAAATAGATGGAAAGTTTGAGTAAATTCCCTTTGTCTCCAAATTCGCCAACTTTGCCGCCAAGTCGCCAAAACGGTCACCAAATTTGTCGCCAAGTTTGTCGCGAAGTCTAGCATCTCATGGAAACGACTTTATAGCTTTGTAACAATATCATAGTAAGATATTAATACATCATTGGAGTACATAGATGAATGAGCAGCCTTTTCGAAAAATTCTCTTCTAGCGGGCGCGCGTATGCAAGATATACCTGCATTGTGCATCATATTACATATTCATATCGTTTTTATATAAATTAAGTGCAATTTGTATTTATAAAATCTTTGTTTACTATTAAGCTAATAAATACAGATAACATAAATAAAACTTGCGTTCATTTTTGTAAAACAACACGATATATATATATATATATATATCGTGTTATATCGATATGTCGTAAAATTTGAGCAGGCGCGCCCACTGGAAGGTTAAAATATTGTGATTTTACCTTTATAACTATTTGTAGTTATAAATTTAAAATCACAATATTTTAAAATTTGTGTATTTGATTGTAGTTAGCAATAGGTAGAAGGATTAATTGCTGTTCTTTACCATAATTCTAAAATATATTATTATTTTCAAACCGTGCTTGATTTTATGACATTTATATCTTTCTAGAATCGCCATTCATCGGAATGTTATTATATAACAATCTATACTTATAAAAGGCAATGTTTGTGTGCGTGCGCACGACGTCCAGACGAATCTATCGCACTTGCAGCCTTGAAATTTGGCACACAGGTAGTCTTAATGGTATCTCAATGCACTTCGAAGCCGGAATTTTAAAATTTAATCTAAAAAAATTTTTATTTAATGTTTTAAGTTGTTTTGCGTCATTTTTGGCACGTTTACGGCTGTAATATCTTTTCTAATGATCGTTGAAAAGCAATCAATGCACCATCGGATAGAACAAACAATTTTCGTTCTAATGAAGTTTGTTTTGAGCTTCAAACGTTATTTACTGAATTTTGAAATTAAAAAAAATAGTCAGTTTCGCCATCTAAATTTCATTTTTGTTTTTAAAGTTGCTGCATCAGACGTTCTAATAACACTATTATTTTCAATTTTTTTCAGCTTAAAATGGAAGGGTTCTGTCGGATTTAAAACAAGAACGGTTAAAATATATTTTTTTCGTTTTTTTAAATTAATTTTTCCCTGATCAGTTCAAACAGTTTTTTTGCTAGCGAAATTTAACAGCGAGAGTTTCTCCGGACCATCCCAGAATGCATTGTTGCAATTTCATAGGCTGGTGCGTGACCTTCCTCGCGGCAGGTGACGTCATATGCTTTCATTACCAGCATGCATTTCTACAATCCGATTCCTTACGGCAGGTGACATCATTGCAGAAACTCAATAATATATACATTTTTGTTTTGATAAATGTCATTATCGCAAAGAAAAATAAGCGGAAAAATCAATAACGCTTATCTTTTGCTTTGATTTTGTTTTCAAAACTTTTTCGTGTCATTGTGGGCATTCCGCACCCCCACCCCCCATTTTGTTGAAGCCTTGATTCCACGGGCAACGCCGTTAGTTAAAAGAAAGTTCCTGCGTGTATTTAACTAAAAATCGAGGACGAAATCAATAATATATATATGCCACGGGCAACGCCGTGCGCGCACTGCCAGTATTTTAATATTTTATTAATATTTTAGAATCCCGGATACGCCGGTAGACAGGAGCTCCCAGAAAATCTGAAAGTGCAATTCCGCACTGTGGCGATGATGGTGCCAGATCGGCAAATCATTATTCGAGTCAAATTAGCCAGCTGCGGATTTCTGGAAAACATCACTTTAGCCAGAAAATTTTACACCCTCTACAAACTCTGCGAAGAACAGTTGTCGAAACAGGTAAGTTTTGAAGATTTTTTTTTCTAATAGGATATCTTGTTTGCTTAGTACAATCCTAAAGTTTCGGGCAGTGAAATGTAAGGTTTCTCATGTAAGATTGATGTTGAAGAAGATTGACGTTTTATGTACTTTAAGACAATACAATGGAAGACAAAGGCAAATGTGGGATTTTCTGAAATAGATTTAGATCAGTTTTAGTTATAGTAATGCCCAGGTTAGAAGTTGCCGGCGGGCTATGTTGGTAGCCGTTGAAATAAAAGACATGTGCAAGATACTCTTTCTTTATTGAAAGTTATAATTTTTAAAAAATGACGGGAATACAAATCTAAACCTTATAGGTCTCCTGGACGAAGTCGAAGATGGTCTGGAATTTTGCCAAATAATCAACTTTTTAAATTTTGAAGGGTATAAATTTGTACAGGTACAGGTGAAGTTGTTAAGACATAAGCATCTTCGAAATGAAATGCAGAGGACTTTTGTTTATATCTACTCTGACCCCCACTTCCGTCTCAAGCTCATTTAAACACAATAACAGCTCTTTCTAAATTATAATTATCTGATTCAAGCAGTTGCATAATAACTTTATTTTGTAACAAGAAAAGTCTTTTTATAGTTTAACTCAACAATGGCTTTCAGTTTTATTTCAGAAAAATGACTCTGCTGTAATTCTATCGGAATACGAAGGGTAACAACTTTCTTTAGCAGCTACAATATCATGATAAGTTGGATAAATACTTGCACCTTTCGTGAGAGCTCCTGCACACATAAGCATATATTGTTTCTTGGATGATTTTGAAGAAATCATAAGTGCCAGAGCTTCATCGGAAGAATAGTTGGATATTTTTTTCTACCGTATATTTTCATACGCCCTCTTTACTTTGCTGGCTCTTTTGGGAGTAGGTGTTATTATTCCCATCACACTCGCAACGTCTCTTTTCCCTGACTTTCTAAACTTAACCTGAGTGGCATATGCTAGCTCAGACAACTCTCTGGATTCAACCAGGGGGCTAACTTTCCTTAATTTTGCTCTTTTAGCGCTTGATTGGAAAAGAGATTTAGGGCGACCACTTTTACTAGATGCTGTTGGTAAACAAGTTTCCTTTGCCGTTCAGCCATTTATCATTAATCATTAAAAATGTTCTTTTGTTGCGGCAACTTCTCGACCATCTTTGTTCTAGACTTATCCAAAACTAATGAATTTTTCTTTTAATTTTGCTGTTCATCTCCTCTGAACAATGTGATATATTGCATTTCATTTTAATATGCTGTACGAGTTCTTCCTCTGAAAATGTCACTGAAGAATCGCATATATTTATTTTTTCAAAAAGGGGTCTTTTGAGCAGAACCAGCCGGAGAGACTGAGAAGAAAGCAAAATTCCAATGTAGATCGCGCATAAACGCAACTAAAATCTATTTTGACTTTGTGTCTCAAAGGTCAATAATTTATTACTAGAAAATCACCCGTCATGGTATGGCGGTTGCAAATTGCCTCTTCATTCGAGAGATATCCCGTCAAATTTGACGTGTTTAAATAGATATATATGGGAGGGAAATGTTTCACATTGATTGAAAACAAATAAAATAAACATGCGTTTTATGACAGGAAATATATATTTTTTATTTAGATATATCTTTATTCAAAAACCTCTTGGTGTAAGAAAATCTAGTAGATATAATCTAGATAGATAGAAAATCTATTTTCAAAACAAAGCACTGCTCTGATTGTCAAACGTTTCCAAAAAATATTATCAAATTATATCATCACGATTGCAATAAATAATGAGATGCATCGTGGCGTCCAAACTATATCACACGCATGATATACCCCTGACGTAATTTACTACTTTCTATTGAAAAACGGAAATTAATTTCAAATATATGATTAACATAATTTAAAATTTCTCGGGAACTATTGATCATAGCGAGATAAATTTTATATCAATCGATAGAAAATTGTATTTCACTATTTTAGAGCTATTAAATTTGAAATTAGAACGACAATTACTCTTTTAAACTTAAAATTACTGAAATTTAGGTTCTCTAACAATGAAATAATGCTGTTTAACGTCTCGCAGTGCTATGGCTCGAGTTTTATTGTTGATGACGTCAGAACGTTACCGAGAGATCTGGGCTATTATATTAGTAATTCAACAGAAATGTACAAATTTCTACAAAAAAGATGCAGTCCAAAATATTAAATATTTAAAGAAAACATTTTCAATTTTTTAAGGCTAATATTGCTCCAACTTACACGGAAAATAATACATCAAATAAGGCTGAAACGATATGGAATATCAAATAATATCTTTTTCTTCCATACTGACAGAAAAAACATTAATCAGACAAAAATAAATCCCTAAAATGTATTTTCTTTTATTAGAACTCGCGTGCAGTCACTCCGAGTAGAACAGAGCAGTTAGAAAACTTTTCACTTTGATGACGTAATCGGGGGAAATACCGAATAATTGGTTCCGAATTTGTGATGATTTAACATCTCTGGAAAATAAGCATTTATTTTACTATAAGTATGATTGAAGGTGATCTTATGATGCCAGATTTTTGGTTTTTGACGCGCTAGATGAGCGATTTGAACCACTCTGCGGAGCAATGCTTTGCACGCCGTCTGGCCACTCCCCCTTTCTTTGTTGTGAGAGCTATTTGAAGCCATAACGCGGGAGACAACAGATACTCTTACAAGCCCACGAGCCACACCGATTCTTCCTGTTCCGATGATGGAAAATAACGCGAACAGCGGACTGAACTCGTGGAAAGACAGGCCGAAGGAACGCAGCTTTATTCCCTATCGTCGGAGCAGGAAGATTCGATGTGGCTTGTGGGCTTGTAAGTGCATCTGTTGTTTCCCGCGTTATGGCGGTAACTAGCTCGCACGTCAAAGGAGGGGGTAGAGGCCAGACGACGTCAGTGGATCCGTTCACTCCAGCGCTGCCGAGGTATTTGCAAAACCACACGCCATAGGCATGGCGCGACTGTTCGAATTCTCACCGATCACAGTCCACAAGTATTAACCTCGAGCGACTCGAGGTTTGTATATATGAAATTACTTCAATATCAATTTTTAGTTCCTCCTCCTTAACATAATCTCCATATATCATCTTGTAGATGAATTGTAACAGATCGATGCATACACACAACAAAAGGCTATTTAGGTCTAAAAGTATATCAACTTTATTTAATACAATACACCACAACTACATTTATTGCAATAGTTCTCATGATTCGACTGCTGACAAATTTCTGCAGATTTTCTCAGATCATGATCCGTAAACTAGCTTAATTCTAATTGGATATGTAACGTCGAGTGATAAGTTACGTATAGGGTGAAAATTTGGGCCGAGTTCGTAGTTGGACTATCCATTTCAAGGTGGAAATTCATTTCCTCATAACTATCTTACCATTGAATATCCTCTTGAGACTCCGCTTCCATTTTAATGGACATTTGTGTTTTATCTACAAAAAAAAAGTTTCTTTACCATTCAAAGCCCTTAAATCCCTCTGTCCAATGCTTTGGATGGGTCCACACTGTCAACTATTAATTATGTATAATTATATTAATTAATTAATTTATTAGTTATATAAATTAATATATAATTAATAAATTAATTATATGTAGTCTTATATAAACCTATCAAGATTATCTTTCATCTACAATCTCGATTTTTGTGAAAATTGGTCGAAAATTATACCTTAACCTATTATCTCTCAAGAGGATATAGAGAGATAATTCAAATTATATAGGCAAACTTCCACAGAAGCCAAAGTGTTTTCACACAAATTCCTACTTTATTTGATGAAACTTTGTTATCGGAAGTATACTGTTTAGCAACGGATTCGGAAACCCTCCGTGATTTTGCGCATGCTCCGGGCGGAGTTATTTTCATCAAAATAGGAAGAAAGTGAAGAATGGAAGGGTGATGTTTACATTTTACTGAGCGTGATCTAACAAAGAACTCCGGAAATGTGCTCATATGACTCATTGCCTGACACCTCTTTCCTGTGTAAAATCGTCCAAAAGTGGTAGTCTCGGAATCCGTTGCTGAACAGTATGTCTAAGTGCAATATTTAAGGAAATAAATGATTGTTCCACTTTTTGGGGTCACCCTGTGTTGGCGCCTTCGAATTGTAAATTGGCATTTTGGCGATCAGTGGTTGCCAGAATATGTAAGCGCGCCGATGCGCACTTTACTATGCTTCTCTCTCTCTCTCTCTCTTGTATTAAAAAAACCATGTATATAGTTCTGTGTGCGTGATCGTACAATAAATGTTGCGATCGTGAACAAGGGCTATGCTTGAACTTTCTGATTTGACGGACATCAATCATAATACGTATTCCACTCCACTGCTCTCCATGAGTTTGGGCGGAAACACCCTGTATTAACCTTAATATACGATATTTTATACATAATGTTCTATTTCTTTCTTTTCCTAAAAGATTTTCAATAATTCGACCGTTGACCACACAATTAAGCTCATTCAGATATCATTCAAACAAATGTGTAAAAAGAAGGGATATTTTTTTCGTTGTTCATTACGTTTCATTTCGTTTGTTCTACGTTTCTTTTCGAAAGAAAAGAGATTGTGACTTGCAACTTGCTTTCTAAAAAAAAAAACCTGTTTGTTTACTATTTTGAGAAATTGTCATTTTTTAACCTTAACCTTTCATGTTCTCCCCTAAAAAATGACTAAAATGGATGTAGAATTACTATTTCTGATTTTGTTACTATTGCCGTATTTTCTTCCGCTTTTCACTTCTCATATTTTATCATTTGCTGTATTGAAGAAAACGAATGGGTAAAGGGCAAAATGTCTCGAAGAAAAGAAGAAACAAGCATTTAGTCCATCACACACAATGAAAATTAACCTCAATTCTCTAATATTCAAGTCAAGAGCGCTAATTATTTCGTAAAAATGTACGAGTTTGTAAATTAGAGCTTTGTAAAAGCGAGACTTTCTGTAACAAATAACGGAATTAAAATTACTTCAGTAAATTCGGGATTAGTTTCAAACGAACTCAGTCATCGAATCAGAAAATTCCTATTATTTTCAATTTAAATTCATTCTGTCTTTTTCATTTTCACCAATTTTCAAAGACCAGACTTCCATTTTAATTCGAAGTCTGAAAAGATGCATTTGGTAAATGATTAAGAAATTTCTGTCCAGAAAATCTCAAAGAAAATCGATTCTGAACCATTTTACTTCCATCTGATTTGTATATCCATTATATACGTCAAATATCAAATGCTGGTTCCTTGGTTTCCATGGTAACCAAACTTTGCGTGATAAGTAGTTCCTTCAGACGAGCTAAAAGACATTATTATACGATGTATGTAGGGTCTTGTTAAGTTATGAGGGAACATATATCTTATTTTTCTGAAAAGTAACATTTTTTATTTTTATTTTTCACCTAGTGAAAGTTCACCGTAAGCACATATACGTATGTCTTTTTTTCACTGTTACTATACATGGGATTTTGTTTAAATGCTTTGTTTTAATGCTTTAAATTAGTGTTGCTTAAACATCGATAGTTCAACTATCGATAGTGCAGTCGATAGTTTTCTCAAACTATCGATAGTTTCAAAATAATCGTTAGTATCGATAGTTTTCTCCCGGGCAATATTATCGATAGGCGCATTTCCAGTCGATAATTTAGAAACTATCGATAGTTCCAGTCGATAGTTTTGAAATTATCGATAGTTCGAGTCGATAGTTTAAAATTATCGACTGAAAATGCGCCTATCGATAGTATTGCACTGGAGAAAACTATCGACAGTATTGCACTGGAGAAAACTATCGACACTATCGATAGTTTTGAGAAAGTCGATACTATCGATTGTTTCAGTCGATAGTTCCAAAACCCGATACTACCGACTTGGCTTCGATAGTATCGATAGCCTATCGATGTTTAAGGAACAATAATATAAATATGCTGTAGCAGAACATTGATTGAGAAGTTCTTTTAAATTTTATCTATATTATTATTATACCGAATGTTCCAGATTTTTTTTTGCTAAAGAATAACAAAAAAGGCTACATAATAATCTTTATATGGTGTAAATAAAATGTAAAATAAAGTCTCCTCGCAACAGATTTGAAAATCTTTTTTAATAAATTTAATATTTGCAATATGAATCTCAGAAAGAAATTAAAATTTTATAAATAAGTTCTTGCTATGAAACAAAATAATTTCCTGTAAGTACTACATGGAGTTCGAACATAAACATAAAATCAAGAGGGAAACATATTTTAACTTCTTGATCAGTTTCGAAATTAAAAGAAAAAGGTTATCTATTTGAAGGTAATGGCAAAAAAGTTTTGTTTTTGAATATTTTTCTTCTTAACTAATTTCTGGTTGAGATTAAATTATTTTTACAAAAAATGGTAACTAAATTCCTTGCTTAGCATGGAATTTTTCTTTTCAAAATTAAAGGTATATAAATACGTTTTGAAGTTTCATATTACTAGCAGATGAGCTCCTAAAAGAGCTAATGAAATCAATAACTACAACTTTAGAACTATTTTTAGTTATTATTTTAAAACGCAATAAAATTTTGAAATATTGTTCAAAATTTTATTATTTACCAGTTGCATCATAACAAAGTTAGGCAAATTCTGAAAAGAATGCCAACACATATTTGTAAAATTCAAAATATGAACTATAATGCGTTTCATCAAAAACGTGACCGATTTCGGCTTATTTATATATAAAAAGAGAGCAGATTATGTGTGGTACTGACAATAAACCCATCTGTAACCATAACTGATTTTATTTTTATGACTTTAAATTTCTTTTGTACTTTTTCTTTCACGTGATGCCATTCAGTCTAATTTTCTTGGGTAACAAAACCAATAAATACAGACCTGAAAATGAAAAGATTGTAGCTGTTGGAATAGTGGCAATATTTAAAATATTCACGGGATAAAAATTTGCTCGTTTTGATGAAAAACACACAAAATCGTAAAGTAAACAAACCATTTCAAAATAAAAGATGAATGAAGTCATTTCAGAATCTATATTGACAGAGTTTGAAACCAGCAGCAACTACGACATCGATGAATGTCTTGGTCGTGGGGCATACGGCTTGGTATTTCTAGTACACGACAAAAAGAGTGATAAGAAATTAGCCGCCAAACTTGTCATGAAATCTACTAGTGGTGAACGGGATTTGTGGCCCAATCTTTGTCATCCGAATCTTCTTTCCTTCATACGAACTGATGAGCTATCCGAATCCTGCATCGTTCACTTAATGCCCTATGTAGGAAGTGATCTTTTTCACCTGTTGTATGAGAAGGTTCCAAGTTTTCATGACGATAAACGATGTTTTCTACGAAAAAAGAACTATGTGAGAGATGTTCTTAATGGTCTTGAATATATGCATAGTAGAAACATTTGTCATATGGATTTAAAGGTAGAAAATATATTAATATGTTATAAGACGGATAAAGCAATTATTGGAGATTTTTCTACTTTGACTTCAGCAGATAATGCTTGCAACACGACATTTGGGCTTAATTTGTTTGTTTTACCACCAGAAGTTGCGAAACGAAAAGATGATGCTCCCTACGATGGTATCACTGCTGAAATGTGGACATTTGGAGTTCTAATGTTGCAAATATTCACGATGAAATTCAATTTTCGAGATAATCAACTTGAAGATACATATGAAAAGGACATATTACCGAAAATAATGTCTTCTACGTTTCACAAGGAGACTCGAAAAAGTCTTTTTCATTTGCACAAAAATGCTCGCTTATCTTGTGAAGATGCCTTCCAGTATTTTGATTTTATCTCACAGTTATTGGTGTTACATCCAGAGTCCAGGTATTCAGCTACAAAGGCCTTGAAACATCCATTTTTAACCGATTTAGGCATACATCCTGAAACAAGAACTATTCGTCTGAAGCCAAAGACTCCAGAAAAGGAAATACGTTCGTTGTTTAAAAGAATGTCCTTATATGAATCTAATACAACGAAAAGAAGTATTTTTACCATTGAAAAAAGGCACTTGGATATGCCAAAGAAGGTAATTAAATGCTCACAAAAATACTCACAAAGAATGCTCACAGATTCAGCAGTTTGTAAATCAGCGAGATTGAAAGACACTTCGAGCGTGAACACTTTGGATTTGCAAAGAAGATATTCTTGGCCATCACTTTCAAACCTTCATGGCAATGCAGTTCTCTTGAATAGAATATCAGAAATGCTGAAGAACGTTGAAGAGCAAGTGCCTGATTCTAAATCTGCGGATAGATTACAAAACAGAAGAGGTAAAAAATTAAAGGTTATTGAAGAAGATAATTATTCAATTATGTCTGTAAGTGGCGATTGCCTTCATTTCAAGCGATCTCGTTTTATTAAGTCCATAAGAAAGTACAGAATTCGATTTAGGCGAAGAAAACCAAGAGAGATTTTACCGAGTTTGTCGCAAAATGTTTATCATAGTTTTGAAACAAAACCTGAAATTCAGTTTTCATTTAATCCAGCAGCAAGCACTAGCGGAAATGTAATGAAATTCACTGGCACAAATAAGCCAGGAATTGTAAAGAAGCGCCCCAAAAACAATAAAAAATGGAATTTCGGTAGAATATGGAGAACCACAAATGTAAGTCAGTTCTACGATTCCTTCGCTGACGATGTCATTTTGCTTCCACCCAAGTAAGTTTTATCGGACAAAACAAGTTTAGAACGATTGCTAAGAACAATTCTTTTAATGGAACATATGACCAAGAACAATTTATTACTATTTTGTTATTACTTCTTTCGAAACAGAATTCGTTCAGGGAAAAGTTTCTACATTCGAAGAACAAGAGTCATGCAAAGGGCTGCGAATGCACCACAGTATTCTTGCTTGTTACACGAATGTAAATACAATTACTTATTAGAACAAACTGCCTGTTTTTCTTTCTTTTTATTATATATTTTTATTTCTCTTGACTTGTTTCAGGTCTGTAAAGATGAATTTTGTAATCGATTTAACACTGACTCCCTGAAGTGAAGTTTTGACATTTGGTACACTTATGCATTCTTGTTTTAATAATTTTATCGAGCCTAATAGATTAATTTAATTAAATTTTGATTCCGTAATAGGAGCGCCACCTGGTAGTGAATTGGAGAAAAATTGATTTAAATATTCCATAATATTTATTATAATGAAGGATTATAAATTGAAAACTAAAAAGGTATAAAATAATATAAATGAAATATTCTATTTTTTAGCATACTAATAAAAAGGGACTGGAAGTACTTTTCCGTTAGTGGGGTCCCAATCGTCGCCAAGCTTGAATGTTGGCGTCATTCCGTTAGCCTCAACATTTACCACCAAGACTCGCTTAAAATGGTCGAAATCTAGAAGTTGGTACACACTCTTAAAACGACGCCAAGTCGCTTAAGCAATAACTTGACAGCTGTACTTCACTGACGCCACGTCGCCAAAGCTAATGAAAGTAATACTTGCATTAGCTTTGGCGACTTGGCACCATTTTAAGAGTGTGTACCAACTTCCAGATTTCAACCGAATTATCGATAAGATTTGGCAGGTTTTTATATTGGGCTTCACTGATAGAAAAGTACCAGAGGGATTCGGTTGAAATCAAGTTTAATGTATGTCTTGAATTTTTCGCCAATATGGCAACCCATTCGGCGACCAAACAATGTATTGAAGCAGTTATGGGTGGGTCGCCAAATGGGTTGCATTGTTGGCGGCAAATTCAGGGGCACATTAAACTAGATTTCAATCGGGTTTTTTTTAAATCTTTTTATTAAATTTATTTATTTTTTCATCGACTTTTTTAAAGTACCTCACGCAAAATGTAACACAAGATAATTGGGTACTTTTCCATTGGCTCGACAACAGCAGTCGCCAAGTTGAAACGTTGGCGAGAAATGTACCCTGGATTAAAAGAGCAGATTCACAAAAAAAAAGAGTATGAAATTATGAAAGAATTTGCCATCTTCGCGGCATTAAATTGCTTCATTTGGTCCAGTTGTAAGCATCTTGAGAATTTACTACATTTTACATTAGAAAGTACTTCATTTTGTAAACGTGTAATTCGATCATACTCTGTCAATCAGTAATCGATATGTAATTGTCTGAGTAAGAAAAAAAAATCATTCTAAATCTGCTTATTTCTCCGCTTTCCCCCCAGTCAGATTTAAAGTGCAACAATCCTGCTGCATCAAAAGGATTTCTGATCCGCTTTTACAATAATGAAGAGAGTTAACTGGTTAAAAGCTAAATAATTCTTTCCTTATGAAGAAATAACCTGAATTTTTCATTTTCAACCTTATGATTATATAAATTAAACTCTACTGTTCCTAATATATTTTCAATTTACGCCTACAATTGTGGTTCAATCTATTATTTATAAAAAATGATATTTAATTGGAAGAATGAACGAGCATTAGAAACTTCATAAAAATAGGTAATCACAGTTTTTGCAGTGAATTTTTTTTAAGGGAGGGGGAATGCAGATTTCTTCATACGTCGCTTTTTTGTTTTATTGTACAGTATTTAAACGAAACTGAATCTTCATTCCAATTCTTAACAAATTTTGAACCACGCTTGGAAAATGCGATTAAATTGCAGTTAATCAATGATAGAGCCACTGAAATGTTGGCACTTGTTTAGACTTAAGAATACGGCACTCACCTATCGCCAAATTCGCGACACTTTCGCCAATAGTTAGATCTTAACCGTGTTTAATCTCATACCAAATTTGGCGAGTTATCGCTTGAAAAAAGTCGAGTTTGCCGGCTGAACCTTGCTCTTTAGTCTGATCGGACGCTGTTCTGACGCACTCAAGCAACAGCAAAAACCGACATTTTCAGAAAAGAACGTCCATTATAACGTGTTACCAAATATTATTGCGCATGTGCGTAATGCAATCAAATGCTTTAGATTAACATTTGTCAGTGTATCACTTAAAATTGAACATTCTTCGCAATTGGCAATACTTTCTCTTTTAAATCCTTCGTATATCAGGAAATAAAAATATATTGAATACCTTCACTGGACAGATAAGATTGCATGTAAATAAAAGCAATAACTAAAAATGTGTATAATATTTATCTTGGTTGTGAATTATAACACGAATATTAAAAAAAATCTGTGTAAAAACGCTTCTTTATGTGCAACATTTGATAAACTGCCAGATATCGGATATATACTAAAGTAAAGGATTTAGAATGAAATCTAGTTTAACGTACTCGTTGCGTTTGTCGCCAATATGCCAACCCATTTGGCGACCAATCAATGCATTGAAGAGGTTATAGTTGAGTCACCAAATGGGTTGACATATTGGCGAAAAACTCAAGGAATACTTTAAACTAGAATTCATCAACATCTATTCTAGTTGACAGAGCAGATCCAAAGTTTACGCAGATATTCAATTTTGGCGTAAAAACGCCAAAATCGCACCCAAAAGAGAGAGGCAAAACCGAATTTCGCCTATGTAGCTCGAAGAGCTTTTTGAGTGAGAGCGTTCACATTACACTGATTGAAAACAGACGGTCTACATTTTGATAGATTTGGTAGAAAAAATTGCCACAGATCTATTATTTTGGAGTATAGATCGCTAAAATTCATTACTGTAGATTTTTGCGTTTTTGTGTTAAGGTTTCTTCCACATACACATGAATAGACAGGCACTCAACTAGTTGATGGATTTTGTCCAAAATATACAGTGGAATCTCCCTATAACGAAATCGCATGGTTCCAGTTGAAAAATTCGCTATAGAGAAAATTTCGTTATACGGAGATTAGAGAGTTTTGCAGTTATTTAAGTAAATGTTTGTGCGATAAGTTCAAAAATATTTAATTATGACCTTCAATTAAAAAAGAAGCAATATTTATTATAAATTTGTTAAAATTATACTAATTTTTATTGCATAAATAAAATGCTCAAAAGGGAAGACAATTCACCAATTTAGAGAATAATATGTACTAGTACGGATAAACATAAAATGCGTATTGTCACATCCATTTGCTGTTTCCACTCCCGCTCCACCCCGATTCTTGGAATCTTGACCCGTAGAAATGCTGCTCCCTCTGTAGAAACCCAGGTCCCCACAACTGCATTACCCTCCACATAGCATTCTATTGTTTTGTGTTATCGTTGGAATGAACTGTTGGAAATTATACGCAGTTAACTTTCCTTCAGTCTCCTCATTCAATCTTCTACCCAATCACAAGCTATTGTGATGATGTCATGATACAATACGTCACTGCGTGACGTCACATGCATCCCATGATTCCTTTCATGGAGAGCCGTATAAGGCAGTTAGTGATGTAGTTTGAACTGTGCTTGTGAAGCGTTCTTTATGTCTGTGTCTTTGTCTTACGTGCTATGTGTTCAAAATAAACAATGATTAAACCAGTTTCTCGAACTCTGATAATTGCTAATTGCACTCTGCTAATTTCCCCTTCATGAACAATGCGAGTGGTTCCAGAAACAGGCACGTGTGAGCGATTTGTTTGTACAGAAATTAGCAACTTTCTTCAAAAATGACAAAAATCGAAAAGATAAAGGTTTGAAAAAATTCGTTATAAGGAGACAATTATTATATGGAGAATATTTTGAATGTTATTTAGCATTCCCATTAAAAATTTCGTTATAGGGAGAAATTCGCTGTAGGGAGACTTCTACTGTAATACTGACCTACAGTTCTAGTGATTAAAGAATATGCCAAATCTCATCTATCTAGCTCATTGCGGGGCCGCTGTGGCCTAGTGTCAAGGTATCGGCTTCGGGGCAGGAGAGTTCGGGTTCGAAACCCAATTCCATTAAAGATCAGCCGTGCATCGGGCCTGTTGCACGTTGAATCATACATAGGGGATCAAACGACTTCCCGCTAGTGTGATGCGGAAGTTTGGGGAGGGGGTGCCAGCTCAGGTGCCGTCCTACGAGATCCGTTTCAAAATAGCCCCCATGTTGCTTCAAAACGGGACGTTAATATAAGTAAAACGAAAAAACCCAGCTCATTGCATTTTTTAGTTTTTATATTTACTAACTGACCGACGCGACGTTCCGAAAATTAATTTTCGGACTCGGAGGTTTAAAACGCGGAGCATTGAAATCTCGAAGTCGAATTTTTGTGATGATTACAATGCGTTATCTTTCTGTGTTTCGCATATGAGAAAGTAAAAATTAGCGTAAATAAATTAACACTGGACAAAAAGTAAGAAAACCAAATGAGGCAGCTTACGCAACCGGATATGTGTTGCGTTAGCAGGGAGAGAGGAAAGAAAAACTGTATTTTTCGCAACCAATAGCAAATATTTCTGAATTTTTTTTAACATCTGATAAGAATATGAGACTGCATGTTCCTATCAAATGTGGGAAAGAGAGAAAAAAAAAAAAAAAAAGACAGAAATATTCGTAATTGGTTGCGAAAAATTCAGTTTTTTCTTCCTTTTTGAAATTTCAAAAAAAAAAAGAAATAGGCGGTGTTGCTTGTTAAGAGACGATTTGTTTCCGTTGCTGTTTTGAAATCTACATATAGAACAGAGTGAGTTGTTGCTCACTCTTCCGCCATTCTCTAATGAATGTTGATGTTAACCAGATGGATAAATAATATTGCAATTATTAATTATTGATTTTTATATATTATATATTATTATTATTATATTATATATTATTATTATTATATTATTGACAATTTTATTTTAGTCGAGGACCAACTAAAATGCGCATAAGTGAGCGAAGCATAACATTTTTGACTTAGACTTACGTCTCCCCATAGCGGTCTAATGGTGTGTCAGGAAAGGAAAAAATCACGACGCTTTTCGCGCTAAAGTTAAACGCTTATAGTTCCGCAACGAAATAACAAAGACAGTTGGTTTTAATTTGATTTTAACAGATAAAGGTGGACATTGAAGATTGCAAAAATAATTTTAGAATTTGGAATTACGGTTTAGTCACAGTCGAGCTGCAAAGTTGATGAAAATCACGAAACATTTTTATGACTTCACAGCGACCGACGCGCGCGCACGCAGACTGGCAATTCATTCGTCGATCTCTCGAAATATTACGCAAGAGTTGTTGAATTACGTCGAATTTCGTGCTAAAGTTAAACGCTTATAGATCCGCAACCAAATAACATAGAGAGTTGGTTTTAGTTTCATTTAACAGAGAAAGTTAGACATTGAAGATTGCAAAAAGAATTTTAGAATTTGGAATTACGGTTTAGTCACAGTCGAGTTGCAAAGTTGGTAAAAACCACGAAGAATTTTACATAGATAAAGTCACAGAGTTACACTAGACTAATAATTGCTATAGACTATAGAGTTAATAGTCACATAGAGTTACTTTAGTCACAGAAAGTCACAGTTGAGTAATGTAAGTAAGTTTACGCCCCTCAATCCCAGCGGCCGTTTCGCAAAGACAGCCTCCCGTCGATTTTTTAAAAATTTTCTAATACAATATCACTATTTCTTATGTAATCTATCTTTACCATTTATATCAGATTACATTCTGCACCAACATTGATATTCGTCGACAACTGCTGCTCTGCTAGCGATGAAGTACTAATAAGGTTTTTTTCTTCCTACTTTGAGTTTGATGGACTTACGGAAAAGTTAAAACATGACAATTAGAAATTTCACATTCTTATATTTTTATTTTCTTGTGTATTTTGATGAATTTAAATTTTTCAGATCTTTTTGAGTTCAAAAATACATTTTCATGCACTTTTTTTTTATTTAACTTGATTTGTTTAATGTTTGTAAAGATAGTATTTTGTTACCGATTTTTCGCTCTCTTCGCTGTGCCAGAGCTTTAAAATTTTGTACATTTGCGTTTTCTTGATGTCATAACACAATTTCAATATTTTCAGAACTTAATTACGCGTTAATAGATTAATTGAAATTTTCGAAATTACCTAAATCGATAAAATTTTGATTCCGTACGAGAAGCGCCACCTGCTATTGAATTTGAGAAAATTTGATTTTAATATTCCATAATATTTATAATAATGAATTATGAGTTAAAGATTAAAAAGTAGAAAATAATTGGATCTGTATATCTGTTTATTATTTAATAATTTTAATATCTTAATCTTAATATCTGTTTGTTATTTGCCTGTGAACACTATTATTCGAAAACGCAGTAGGCAAGGTGGACGAACTATGGATTATGTTTTTTATCGCCATAATTCTTTATCTCTATCAAATTTTGGACCAATTCGCCAATGGATTGACTGTTTTTTTGGTATATTACTGCATATGTGAACGTGATATCTCAAAAATACAACAAACTACATGAATGAAATTTCTGACACCAAAATTGTAAATCTGTTCAGAATTTTGGATTTAGCCTGTCAAAGAAATAAGTTTCAAATGCAGGCTCGAATTTCGTCACTACACTAAAAAAAGCCAAATACAAAATGTTCCATATTATGTAAGTTTTCGAGAAAGTTAGGGGGAGAACATTCCCGTTGGTTATAATTTATGTCAGACTGAGCGATTATTAACCCTCTGACTTCGTATCCCGCGATATTCGCGGGTTGGAAGTAGGGCTGGGCGATGACCATAATTGAATATCGCGATATATCGTCTAAGATAAATCGATAATTCTCGATATATCGGTATATATATAACATACATAAAAGTCGAATGGGAAGTATATATATATTATTTAACAAAGATATAAATTATTATTTTTTATTAATTAATTAATTTTTATCTTTTATTAATCATTATTAATTTTATTTTTCAACGATATAAATATATTTTTATATATAAAAGGCAAATACCATGGCGCACTGACTCGCTCATCACGAAATCTCCCAAACCACTGGGACTAGAAACTTGAAATTTGGCAGAAGGTTGCTTCTTGGGGAGTAGGTGCTCATTGAGAAAGGATTTTTCGAAATTTTAATTAGAATTTAAATTATTTAAAAATTACTTTAACTTTTAACGTTTTTCCGGAATAACTTCGGATCCTATTATCGCAAAAAACCATTTTTACATCATCTTAAAAAAAATCTAGCTTTTCAATGACACCGATCTTATTTCCCTGCGACATTTTGTTCAATTTTAATTAATGTTTGAAAATGTTTTCAAGCATGAATTGTAACAATGTTTTTATTGTTGTAAATAAAATTCAACCATTTCATTATTTCAGCAAATCTTTTATTCAAGCGCTTTTGCAATTTTTACGGTTGTGATAGTATAAATTGATTTCTTGGGAAATTAACTCCAAAGCAGAATTTTCACTTTAGTATTCATTGCATTGCTGAAATATTTTATCGCGCCTGCTTCAAAGTAATCTATAATATAAAGCAGTAAATACATTTATCTGTCGGTGTCTGTCGGTCACAAGAACTCCTCCTAAACGATGGACGGTAGCGACATGAAATTTACACACGACATTCTAGAGCATATTTCTCGGTCAACGGTGCTATTTTCAACTTTCAGAGTTAATTAGTTCTTAAGATATTTAATTAAATATAACGAAAATTAGCCGCTGTTAAGCCTAATGCTTGGACGTTTTTTGCCAATAACTTCTGAAATATTTATTAGACAACAATTATTTTTTATGCCATTTTTAAAGAGCAGAAAATTATCTTTTTAATGATATTAATTCAATTGCGACAAAGTGTTTTATTTGATTGTTATTAAGGTTTAAAAAAATATTTTTAACGCAATTTCTAACAATACTTTTTATTCTTATAGTAATAAATTCAAGTCAATTTACTCTCTCGCGTGGACTTTTGCCAGTTTTAAAGTTAATATAAGAAAATGTCGTTTTCTTTCAGCATAAACAACAAAGTAGACTTTTCACTTCCGGTTTCCGGTTGTAGTAGCATTTGCAGCTTTTAATACGGTTACACAGTGATCCAATGATGTTAGTGAATTATTCTCTCGATGTTTGGTTTAATTTTCACAAATTTTTAACTGATCCTAATGAGTGTGTGCTAAGTCTTCAAGGCTACTTAGTCCTGTTCCTATCGTAGGATGAGGAAAAAAAAGATGTTCTAACGGTCTATCTGTCGCAAGAACTCCTCCTAAACGGTTAATATTCTTGACATGAAATTTGCACATGCCATTCTGGGGTCAGTTCCTAGATTAATTCTACTTCTTCAAACTTTAAAAAAAATTACTTCTTAAGATATTTAATTAAATAACGAAAAGTAAGCCAATTTTCGGCGTTTAATATCAGTTTTTAGCCAATAATTTCAGAAAAATAAGTTGCACGTAGATTATTTACATAAAATTATCTTTTTAATTATTTCAATTTAAATGTTATGCGTTCTTTTTTTAATTTGATAAACTATTAAATGATATAAATGCAAATTCCAAACAGAAAAGAGGGAATTAAAAAAAGAAACAAAGATACAATAAATTGGTCGCATACATACGAACACATGAATGGTATTAAGCAATGAAGTGAATAAACAAGGGGAATAGATACCGAAACATATTAAAATTTTTAAAAAAGTTATAGATGCAAAATAACTGGTCACATATACACAAAAAAATGGTTAAAACGAGAAAAGGAGTAAAAGCTGTACAAGGTGGGGAAAAGTGAAAAAAGAATAAAGCATTCAAAAATCATAAAAAAGCACACAAATACACAAAATATCACACAACATATAAAACACACAAATTTCGCACAGGTGACAGAACAAAAGGGCCTGATCCAAATATAATTGAGAAAAAAAATTTGAATTCCAAAAACTGAAAAGTAAAAATAAATAAACAAAAGTAATAAACAAATTGTAAATGCCAGCAAACAGATACAAGTTTATAGTCTATATAATGCGAGGAAATATGCTGTCGATAAATTCAGAAAATGATGCAAAACAAGTTCTGTTCTGGACCAAAGTAGAGAAAGATGGAGGGCATGCTAAATTGTTCTTCTGTAGACTGCTGATGAGTAAACATCTAGCGGGAGTGAATTTAGAGCAAGAAAGTATCAAGTTATTGACATCTTGAATCTCTCCACTAGAGCAAGAACACAAGTCTGTACGAGATATAAGCATTTAATATAATGGAGCTCTTTATTAAACGCAAGTGTTTTTTTTTCACTTAGTAACCATATCTTGCGCTTTTTTACTTGAAAGAAACAAGCGCTACCCAAAACTTTTAATTAGTTCGATCTTGAAGGAATTTTCGTTGTTGTGGATTGAATGTTTTTTCTAAATAGTTTTATTAAAAAAATGGGTTTACCAAAAAAACTTTTTCTACGAAGACTTATTTGAAAAGAAAAATCGAATATAATACAATATTTTCATAATTTATAACAGCTTTTCAAAGAAGGAAGAAAAGTCATTAAGAAATATTTCTCAGAGTCGATAAAGCGATAAAATTAAATATCGAAAATATTCTTCATAAAAGGAGGCAATTACTTTTCTTCCTTCTTCTTTCTTATATGTCGCCATTGTCAATATAATTTTCCTGGTAAATGCACCATTCCATCAAAATAGTGTCATTTCACTTAATTCATTGTGTTTACTTTGAAGAACCTCACGCTGTTATTTATGACTGAAAGATAAAATATTTATTATGAGAGTCTTTCTGCCCTTGCTGGTCTTTCAGTCCTTCGGACGAAGATTGGATACTGTCATTCAGTTTTGTTTATGGAATTGATTCTTTTCTGAAATTAACAATTAGCGAGTCGTGATCGGAACTTTTCATTTAAAGCGTATTTTGACACTGGTCATCGATCAACTCAGTTTATTTGTGTTTCGTGGATGTATATCGCCTGAAGTAATTACAGATGAATTTTTAACCATTAACTGTCATTTTTGAATTGACCATGAATCGCTCATAAACTATATCTGACTTCGAGTTTCTTAGGGTTTTCAGTCAACGAAACGGACAATCTCGTTATTTTGGAATTACCTCAACATGCTGTATTTCAAATATTTTACTCTCAAAGTAGTTTAGAAACACAATAATTATTAATAGATGTATACCATTTTTTTCAGTGGATATTTTTGTGATGAATTATTTCTCTAGTACAAACACGGTTGCGATTTGTCATCTTCAGAGCTTGCATCTGTTTCGTATAATGGAGAAAATATGCCAAAATAACAGTCTGACCGATAGACATTCTAAAACTTGTTGTCTAATATAATTTTGGTGCATGACAACATTGAAGTCCTTTGAAAAATGATAGGGATCGTCCAGCCAATAGCTTTGAGATATGAAGTGGTAGATCAAAAATCTGTTGATGATTTATAGATTATATTGAAAGAAAAAAAATCATGAGGATTTCTTTCTATAAATATAAGAATTTATTATAAGAAAGTAAAGGAGCATCCACTCATTCAATCCTCCCTTCATATAAAAATCAGTAGCGTTTTTCTTACTATCCACATGAAAGAATCGCAACTAATTATTCAGACGCTAATTTTAGTGCTTGGCTACAAAGTGTACTAGATGGAAATATCAGCCAGATAAAATTTTTCTCAAACTTTTTAGCTCATCTTTCTACTTCACCGAAAATAATCTTTCAGATTTGAATCGAATGTTGTAGCATTTGCAATGCGTCAAAGTTTTGATAAAGTTGTTCCATTTGAAGACAAACTCTTGTTTGGTAGAAGAAAAGTTAAAGACGTGAAAAATAGAAAATGGCAATTCGTGCAAGCCAAATTTTTGAGGAGTTGCGAGAAAGGCAATGCTTTTAATGCAATTTTTACATCAGGACTGTGCATTGGATTACCATTGTCATCGAGGATCATAAAAGAAAATAGAACTGACATAGGTATAGTAGCAAAAGTGTGGTGCTATGCTTTTGCAATCTTAAAAACTATCATGTTCGTATTCAATGTAGCTTACTTGCACCAATTCTTGCAAGCTTTGTCGATAAGTACAACTTTTTATGGCTATACCGTATGTGGATACTTGACCACACTGTTGCTTTTCAAGAATCGAAAAAAATTATATATGGCAATCCAGAACTTGACTTACTTTTCCACTGTCATGAATCCAGACTCTTGCATTGGCAGTAAGTACGCCAGGCTTTTGCTAGGCGCATATTTCTCGTCACTGGTCTTGCTTCAGGCTTGCGTCTTCGTTTTTTTCTTTTTCGAGCAATACAACTATCCCAACCATGCTGTTCATAACACAACCATTTACGTCCCATCCTTCATACCCGAAGACATGAAGGAATCGTACATGAACTTCGTCGTTTTATGCGTCATCGCTACATTTGGACTAAGTATATCCACGAGTGGGTTCATGTTCATACTTTGCATCAACCTGTACGCAGCTCTTGCAAACCTTATCGATGCATATGACCAGAAGCTGAAGGATCAGATACGATGCATGGATTGGGGAGTTGAAGTTATATCGGAAGATATAAATGTCTTCAAAAACCTCGTTTATCGAGTGCATGAGGTAGATTCCGCTGTCAACATGTACGTCTTCTTGATGTACGGGGCTTTGATTAGCGGGTTCTTCAACACAGTGAGTGTCATGATCATGGGCGACGATAGCTTCAGAACTCCCATTTCGATTGTCTACATAGTCATGATATTTTCCACAGCTGTGACCGTGCTTTTTGTGGTGTCCTGCTGTGGATCCAAAATCATCGACAAAAGCGATCAAGTGAAGAGAAGAATGGTAGACTTTTCCGACAAGTTTGTTCAGTTCTCTCCTTCTGTGCCATCTCTACAAGTGTTCAATTTGCTTTTCGAAATAATTTCGAAATCAGATATTATGGTGACTGGTGGTGGAATGTTCGTTATTAACTGCGCATTAGTTTTAACTATCGCATCTGTGATGGTCACCTACGGCGTTCTGATTCTTCAGCTTGATCAAAAGTAAACCTTATAGAGTTGATATTTAAGTGCAGATATTTACAGGTAATGTATGAAATTCCGGCATTCTAGAGACTGACTAAGCAAAGTAAAATATATCTGATTTATCTTAATGATTCATATACTTTATTATATGGAATATTTAGGCATTATATAGAATTTCAAGTACGTTTTTGACTAAATCAGTAATAAGAAGGGGAAAAAACTCGCGTTTATTAAAAAGATGCATTTAAAATGCAAGAAATACAAAATGAAAGAGTTTTTTCCACCAAAAAAGAAGAAAATAATGTTTCTTTCTCAGAAAATGTACATTGTAATACCGTTTTAAATAGCATGTAACTTCCTCTCCCATGAAATTTGTACTTAGGAGGCGTAATTATTATCAGGATTTGTAGAAATGTAGGTTCCTTTTTTCCAAAATCTCACTCTTACGACTGATATAAATACAGAATTTAAAGCATCCTTGCACATTATCCTTATAAGTTCAATCGTAAAGGAGTTATGGGGAGATGAAAATTTCAACTCCCATCATTTCCATTCCCTTTGACAGGAATGTTTGTCTATGAACTTGACTGAGATTTTCACCCTCCCTACAGCATATTCTCCTGTTCAAATCGAATCCAAACTACTCTGTTTTGTCGTGTTCACAAGATAATATTAGCAAAGCATTATACATATATAAACTTTTGAACGAGAAGTGATCTTGGGTTCTAGTGCCCGTGATCGGAAAAATTGTATAGAAATTCTCCCGAAGTGATGTAAGGAGAACCATTGCAATAGGTATGTATTCCTGTATGGAATCTAGCTAAAAGAATAAATGGAAAGCAATAACTTGCATCTAATAATCTCGTTCATCATACTGAACTTCCAATTGTTCAAATGCCAAAACATAAACGAAGCTGTTCCCAAACTTAACAACCTTCCAACAAAAAAAAACTAAATTCAGCAATTATTTTTTTTCAAACATCAAGACACTAAAAGGATTAATTAATCTTCGAAAGTATTTGAAATTATGTTGGATTTTTACTCCCCGGTAGTTACAGGGGATTTTTGAAATGATATCGCAGTCGTACATATGTCGTATTAACATGACTCGTGTATTCAGTTTCATCTAAAGGATGTGCTTGAATTTTTGAAATAAAAGAGCTATTTAATACTTTGATTAGGTAACCTGTAGAATGTTTGAATTTCATACATCGATAAAAACAGATATATATTCAGACTGTAGAAATTTTTTTAAAAGATTTAATTATATTATGATATCAATATATCATAATAGCTAAAAATCGTCTAATTTTACTCAGAAGTATAATAGTAATAAAACATAAATTATAATAGTCGAATGCTCTCTCTCTGATCACCAGATAAAAGATATTATTCTGAATTCCTGGATAGATCCATGATATCTTCATATAATAATGAAAATGATTATTGGCTATTGAATTTTAAAAGCCAATCAGAATAATGCACATTTAGTTTCGTCTTTATATCATGTGACTTGAATTCTTAAGCAAAATATCATTAACTTCAAGAAAAATCGAGTTAATTATACTCTGAAGGAAGACTCAAATAAGTAGTAAAGGCGGAAATGCTAATTTTTTTACTGTTTCTGAAAACGAAAACAGTTATACTGTAAAATATCTTAAAAGTAAGGGATAACCAATTTACATAACGAATAGGCTGCTTAATTGCTGTTATATAAAAATTACTTAAGTCAAAAGTTACACACAACAAAACATATGCAATTCTGATGTAACAGCAGGACCCGCTAGCGACATATGGCATTTTGTAACAACACGCAACAATTTGAGAGCAGATGAATCGAATCCTTGCTTTGCAACAATAAAAACGTTTGATACATTTGATATATGACATTTAATGTAAGTTTCAAACTTGTAGCGAATGCCGAATGGGTTGAATTTTGTGGTTCCTATTCATAAAATGCAGATTTCAGCAAGCAAATAATTTAGCATTGTAACATTCAATAAATTCAGAATGTTTATAAAAAAATATGAGACAATTTTGAAAATAGTAATAAAAAATTGAACTTCTTTGAACTCTGTGTATTAAGAATATCTGAATTCGAGAGTTTTGATTGAATGAATCATTTTTCGAAATCATTATAAAGTTTTAAATTCATCTATGGATTTTCAGCAAATTTTTCTCTTTTCTAAAATGACCATATACCGTAATTTTACCCCAGACATGAATATCATGAAAAAAAAAATCTGAATTCTGTTCAAGATGAACTTTTTCTTATAAACATCCATTACAAAATACCTAAGCTGCTTTCAAGAAAAGATAATTCATCCCATGCTCAAAAAAAGTCACGCAGTTTTAGACAAAATATCACGATGTCACTATGACAATATGATTGCTATTCTTCACTGAAGAAGTTTAAACTGAGTGATTATTGTTTATATATCTGCTACATTTGAGATGTATCGAAAATAGAAACCGCTCTGCCAGGCAACATTCTTTAAGAAACATGAAGAGTGATTAAATATATAAAGCCGGCTATTCACTTCACAGACAAACTGTATATTTTGGAACGCGAGAAGGGAAAGGCGATAAAAATGTATGGAAATGAGCCAAACGGCTTGCCATGGTTGGAATTCCGTCTGGACTGAAATCATCAGTCCCTCAATAATCAGAGGGACCCTGAAAGAGGCTATCGAAAAGAACAATGCCTTGCTTAGATGCCTCGCTTCGAGGGTAGCATAAATTAAAATCTGCTGTCTAGGGAAAATCGAGGAGCGATTGACAAGCAGCTGTAGAGAGGGAAAGAAGATCGCTCCCCCTACCTTCGTTCATAGTTAGCGTCCTTTTAAATACAAGTGAATGGCGTGCCTGTATTTTTCGATTAAAATGGATGGGAAAAAACCGTGTTTAGGACAAATGGCATGGCTATACTTCAAGTGAATGGCCGGCTTAACACATTCTTAATGCTGAATCCATGAACAATGTCCCTTTTCAATGTCGCAGTTCACCTCTCTTCGGTCACTGCTGGTTAGACTTGTCCAATAAGAAATTATCGTCGAACTGGTGTCTCTGCAACAAATACAGTTCTTTCTGCCAAGCAGGTAATTTTATATGCATGCCACAAACAAAAGCTTAAATATTATAAAAATAGTTTATTGCATTCTTACTATACAAGCGAAAGTTAATACACTTTAATTTTAAGGAATACCCTAAAAAAATGTTGGTTATTATGTAAATTTCTCTCCTATTTCTTAAGTTATTTATTGCTGGTTTTAAACTAGTTTTTCTCATAAAATTTATAAATCGGTTTTAAAATAAATTAAAAAAAAGAATTTGATCTGAATTGGCGGCGATGGTCTGATTGTAGTCTCGATTTTAGTACTCAAGGTTTTACTACTAATTTCTGCACCCGACTCCTCTTAAGATCAGCTGTGCGCGCGGCCTGGCTGTAGGGGAAACTAGGGATACTCGCCCCTACTTTTACTTTTTTTTATATTTCTCGAATATTTGAATTTTTATCATCATAAAAAGAATTGTTTTTAAGAAGGCTAAACTGACATCTCATTTAATCAGAAAATAAATATATTTCATAAAATTGTCATAAAAATATATTTCATAAAAGTATCCCTAAGATACTTGACCCTATGGGTAGAGATACTCGCCCCTACTGTTAATTTTTCTTATATTTCTCGAATATTTGAATTTTTATCATCATAAAAAAATTTGTTTTTAAGAAGGCTAAATATACTTATGCTAAACTGACATCTCATTTAATCAGAAAATAAATATATTTCATAAAATCGACTAGGGTCGAGTATCCCTAACCTTAGGATACTTGTCCCTATGGGTAGAAATACTTGACCCTACATGCAAAGAGTATTTAAATTCTTTTGATAATTTATATGTACGCGAAATTCAGATATTAGGTTAATACTACTGACTCACAAAAGGTGTTTATTATTGAAAAATATGAATTGAACTAATAAAAAAATAATATGAAATCTATAAAATACAGTTGTTAATAATAAAATCTAGTTAATAAATTAAACTAGTTATTAAATTAAATCAGTTCAAAATTTAATAAAGAATTAAAATATTGATTTATTTAAATGATAAAAATTACAGCAACGGAACTGGGAATCTAGCAGCGTCGTTAGCGCGTTAAAGAAATGTCGGTTTTAGGAAAAAAAGAATAGCATCAAAATGAAAAGGATCTAAAATGTTGTACAGAGCTAAGAATAGAGAAGCTATATAGACTTACTCTGTTCTTCTAATATTTAATGAAAATTAAAAGCAAAAGAATAAAAATATATTTTAAGAGAAAATTAAAATCAAGACAGAAAGGCAAACTCAATAGAAATGGCGAAACTTTAAATGAAACCAAACGATGACAATAGTTCTAGCAAAAGATTTTTATTGAAATAATAAATAAATAAATAGAACTTTCTTTCAGGCGAGGAAAAATAGATTGATTAAATTTCAATTCTTTTTAAAATTCTTACTAAAATAATTATTTGAAATTGTCATAATGAAAGGAAATTCTTTTCAGTAAATAATTACTAGCAAACAATTTTTAAGTAATTATTATCTATGTTTGAGTTGTCATTTTGCCAACAAACTCCAAGCACCAGAAAACTGATTACAACCACAAAATGTGCTTTGGTCGGCTGCAACATCGGAGATGCAATAGCTTTTGATAGGGTTCAAATATCCCTAACTGTTTAGGGTCAAGTATCCCTAACTTGACTTTTTCTAAATGATCTAAAAATTAAACCACTTAGAATTAAGATTCTGCATAACATACTATTTCAAATTAAAGCTAGAAGTATGCTTAAAACTCGGAAATATTTTAATTCATCATATATTCAATAGAAAACTTTTTATCCACTTAGGAATGAAAAATTGAAAATTTACTTTTGTACTTCAAAATATATTTACCTACACCATTACGATGGCTTTTCAGTTTGGAATGAAAATCCCTTCCAATATTCCATATGACCAAAGGCCAAATAAAAATGGCACACAAAAATTACCAATTATCTCACAAGCTGAGAAAATCTCGTATAGTCAAGTATCCCTAGTTTCCCCTACATCTAACACTAAGCGTACCTGTCAAATGACAGATTTCCAATTGCAGTTTCGATGTGTCAGCGAAGTATCGATAAGTTTAGTATTAATCTTCGGGGTAAGAAGATTGGAACTTTAAAAAAAAATGTTAGTGCGACAAAAGTATTTTATTAAATATGAGTAATAGGATTTGGAAACTATCTGAAAAAACAGACTCCGTAATTTTTTCCGCAGCAGATTTATTGACTGAAACAGCATAAAATGTAATTCTTTAAGTCATTTAGAGCATTTTTCCAGTTAGGAGTATACGCCTATCTCTAAATGTTTAAAAATCAGCTATTGGGTCATGATTAGAGAAGATAATACTGTACAAAAGACTATTTCTAAAGGTTTAGAAATCGGCTGTTGGGTCACGATTAGAGAGGATAACCCTGTACAAAAGTCTATTTCCAAAAGTTTAGAAATCAGCTATTGGGTCACGATTAGAGAGGATAACCCTGTACAAAAGTTAATGTTGGTTGTAATAAAATAAAGAAATGTGAATGAAGACAAATAAGTTAATAAAAGAAGGAACAACTTAGGGTAAAAAACCAAAGAGCTGTTCTCACAATTTTTTTGAAAGAAGATAATGCAAAGCCTCAAATATTCTTTTTCGCAAAGTTAAATTATGCTTATAAGTAATGCTTACAAGTGCTATCACACATTTAACCTTCTATTCCCTTCCCCAAATAACAAGTATGCGATTATACAGACCGACAGACCATTAACGCTTCGACGGATTTGGTCCAAAATTTGATACGGACCTACATTCATGATGATAAAACTGTGTACCAAATTTTATCCATTTGGCTATTCAATTTTTTGAGTTATAGTGTTCACATAAACGTGGACAGATGGAAAGACAGACTTTCGGTAGACGGATTTTGTCCAAAATTTGATAAAAACTTACAAATTATGTTTCGAGATCGCCTACCAAATTTCATCCCCGTAGCTCTAATAGTTTTTGAGTTATCGTGTTCACAGACAGATATAATTCCAAAAGTGTGTTTTTCGGACTCAGGTAAGTCCAGAACGTGGAGATTCGTCAAAATCTCGAGTTCAAATTTTTTGACGATTACAATACTTTCTCTTTGTATATTTCGTATACTAGAAAGTAAAAATGATTAAGTGTTTAGTAGGGTTGCTGAAAAACTAAGTACTCAGCCAAGTGTATACACGAAATAGCAAAATCAGTTTATAGAGCTCAACTAATACAAAGCCTACCACGATGAATATTCACTACAATTAGTAGGATATTTTAACCTTTCTTACATTTTAAACAAAAGCATGTTTTATCGAAAGCTGAGTATGTTGTCGTAGAAGTCGGTAAAAAATGTTTTTCACTGAGCTTTATGCATTGTATTAGTTGAAAAAAAGGGATGTTGAGAACAGAAATAATATAGGGGAGAGTGGGACAGATTTCACAAAATTTTTTTTACTTCACTAGTTTAGACTTATCAAGAGTGCAGTTTATAAAAATCTAATAGTACTAGAAAATCACCCGTCATGGTATGATGGGTGCAAATTGCCTTTTTATTCGAGAGATTTCCCGTCAAATTTGACGTGTTTAAATAGGTGTATATGCTAGAAAAATGTTTAACATTGATTGAAAACAAATAAAATAAACATATGTTTTATGACAGAATTTTTTTTTATTTACATATTTCTTTATTCAAAAAATTACAACATTCCGTGTGGAGTATTTATCGTTGTTTAACAATTTTATTATCATTCAATAACCATGAAATTCTCAGCCTGCCAAACGTAAGTCAAAAGTTAAAATTTCAAAGGAATTCTTTTTAGAAATTCTAATCAGAACAAAGCACTTCTCTGCTTGTCAAACGTTGCTAAAAATATTATCAAATTTTATCATCACGATTGCAATAAATAATCAGATGCATCGTGGCGTCCAAACTATATCACGCGCATGATATACCACTGACGTAATTTACTACTTTCTATTAAAAAACGGAAATTAATTTGAAATATATGATTAATATAATTTAAAATTTCTCGGGAACTATTGATCATAGCGAGATAAATTTTATATCAATCGATAGGAATTTCACTATTTTAGAGCTATTAAATTTGAAATTAGAACGACAATTACTCTTTTAAATTTAAAATTACTAAAATTTAGGTTCTCTAACAATGAAATAATGTTGTTTAACGTCTCGCAGTGCTATGGCTGGAGTTTTATTGTTGGTGACGTCAGAGTGTTACCAAGAGACAGATCTGGGTTATTATATTAGTAATGGTCTTTAAGCTATTTGTTAAAAAAATACAAAAACAACAAAATACAAACTACTTGCTTTTATTTGCATATTTAAACATTGTAACATTTTTGTCCCACACTTCCCTTACATGAGGGAGGTATGGGACTCGCATGAGGGAGGTATGGGACTCACATGAGGGAGGTATGGTACTCACATGGGGGAGGAATGGGACAAGGTTTGAGAAAATTAAAAATTAACGTATATTGTATTTTGATAAGTCAAAACTGAAATAAAAGTAGGACTGGGCTCGGCTGATATCACCAACTATTTGGAGTTGGGGCAGTTTCATTATGATTTCATTTTTCTCTACTACACTGAAATCATTTTCCTGTGCAAAGTGAAATTTTCTTTCTCATCCTTTCTTATAAACTGAATATGATAAGACTCCATATCACTATCTATATCCTCAACTCCGCCAATATAATAAACAATTGTTTTCTTCGACAAAAATGTAACAAGCACAAAGTCATTCACACCAATTAATTTCTTGTGCAATTTCACTATCATCATGAGTATGCAAATCAGAAGACTCTTCATCAGTAGAGTCGTGCAAAGAAATTTTTCCATCAATGGACTCGTCATCAGATAATAATTCATCCACTTTTTTCTTTTTAACTTGAGAGTTGTTTTAATTTTACTCCATCTCTTCTGCTATTTGTCAGCTGCTATTCTTCCAATTTCTTCTTTTTTCTGGTGTGTCAGTAATGATCTTTGATCTTCACTTTTTTCTGTCTTTATTAATTTTCATAATATGCTTTTTTTTGCTGATATGGGCTTATATCAGCAGGACTCAAAGACAAGTGTTGAGAAGATGATGGTATACATTGTGAAGGACTGCATTCTCTAATACTACTACCAGCCAACTCAGTTGATGTTGATATGCATTCTGTTGAGTAGCACGTTCCTTCGTTATCAGGCACAGGACGGTCTGTAGCATATGATGTTAAAAATTCTTCTTCTGTGAAAGGCTCACTGCTGAATGGATACATACCAGACTTTTTTAATCCCGCTGTAATCTTTTTTTGGTGTAACTGATGAATGATATGCATTCCCAACAAGTTCGGCTACATGGCATATGTTTATAATTTTCGCTGGATTATGTACTAAGCAGTCATTCCAAGCTGTATTATATTTACATTTAAATACAGAAAATACTGAAATATCAAGCGGTCGTTATTATTATTAATAATAATCCACCGGAAGGGAACCGACCAGATAAGGTTACGGTTATACAAAACCCTCTCAGCGTGAAGATGAAATAAAAAGAAAAGGGAAAAATTAAAAAAACAAAACAATAAATGCAAAAAGTAAACTGAAAAATGAAAGTCTTAATTACTGGAGATGCCAGAAAAGTCTTTCTTAATCCATGATGATATCATGCCTTCGTTCATGAAGGATCTTCATAATATTCATGAGTCGTACCAGGGATCTTTTGTCTTGGACAATATTTTCACACCACGTCGAAAGGTTTTCGGCACTGGGCTTCGTGAAATGAAAGCGTTTTGTCACTGGGCAAGACTGTCAGGACATGGGCCGTTCGTGACCTATCTTCACAGGTTCGGTTTATGTTCACACGATCGATGCGTTTGCGGTGATAAATATCAAGCGGTTGGAGTTTATGACTACACTGAGGAGGAAAAGTTAGTATGCAGACTCTATTCTGTTTAGTTTTGTTAATAACTTCGATAGTAACATGGCTTTCATGATTGTCGAGAACAAGCAACGTTGAATTTTCCTTTGAGCTAATATGATCTGGTATATGTGGAAACACACCAGAACTCATCCAACCACTACGATTAGCAAAGCCGATGCTACCAATAGGGGCTCCCTTCAGAAGCACATATTTGAAATGCACTCGTGGGAAAAGAAATACAGTTGAAATAGTATTCCAAAATGCATTACTAGTGAACAATATAGTTACTAGTTCCCCATGTCCATCTGAAGTGGCCTGTCCGACTTGCTTGTTTCCTCGTGCAGCCAAAACTTTTGGTGGTTTGTGAACAGTTGTAACACCTGTCTCATCACAATTGTAAATGCGATCAGGTGTGAACTTATAACGATCTTAAAGACTCTTTAGGTTATTTAGAAAAGTATGTACATTAGACTTGTTAAAACTTGATGATCTGCCTATGCTAGTAGCTTCAGGATATCTGAGAGTAAGTTTAGGATGACGATCCAGAAATCCACAGAACCAGTCCTTTCCAGCAGTTTTATTTGTTATCCATAAAGTAGATAAGTTTAATTTCAATACGTTTCCGTATTGATATACCAAAGTGCGAACTTGTTTGCTGGTAAGCCCATAATTCATAAAACTTGAAATAAGAAGATAGTCATTTAAAATAGCTTCTTGACTTGCAGTAAAAATTATTCCACACACTAGATTTCCTTTAAAAACTATATCTTTTTCATTCAATGATTTATATTTTTGTACATGCCGAGCAAGAGCTGATTTTGAAATCTTCATTGATGCTGCCACATCTCGAATACTTTTATTTTCTTTTGCAACCATTTCCACTGCTTGCAATATATTGCTATTTGATATACAGTGGAATCTCCCTATAACGAAATCGCTTGGTTCCAGTTGAAAAATTCGCTATAGGGAATTATTTCATTAGAGATTTTTGCAGTTATTTAAGTAAATGTTACAAACCTTTTAGTATGTGCGATAAGTTCAAAAATATTTAAATATGAATTTCAATTAAAAATGAAGTAATATTTATTATAAATTTGTTAAAATTATACTAATTTTTATTGTATAATAAAATGCTCAAAATTGAAGACAATTCACCAATTTAGAGAATAATATGTATTAGTACGGATAAACGTAAAATGCGTATTGTCGCATCCATTTGCTATTTCCACCCCCGCTCCACCCCGATTCTTGGAATCTTGACCCGTAGAAATGTAGAAACCCAGGTCCCCACAACTGCATTGCCCTTCACATAGCATTCTATTGGTATGTGTTATCGCTGGAATAAACAATGCGAGTAGTTCCAGAAACAGGCACGTGTGAGCGATTTGTTTGCACAGAAATTAGCAACTTTCTTCAAAAATGACAAAAATCGAAAAGATAAAGGTCTGAAAAAATTCGTTATAGGGAGACTACCACTTCGTTATATGGAGAATATTTTGAATGTTATTTAACATTCCGATTAAAAATTTCGTTATTGGGAGAAATTCGTTGTAGGGAGACTCTACTGTATTTTCTCTTACTGGATGCTTTTTCTTCCATATTCGTGGCATTTTCTAAAAAAAAGAGAAAACTGGTTATAATACTTTTTAATTTAGAGTAACAAAATTTAATAAATAATTTTTTCATAATTTAATATTTATTATCTTACTTATTACTTTATTATATATATATAAGATCATGCTTTAATGAAGGCGAGGTGTAGTTCATTTTGGTCATGGAAGAGTCAATATTTGGCTTAATCTTCTTTTATTCAGTCATTGAGGATATTAGGTTATTTCTTCATGGGTAAAGGATTCAGTTTTTACGTAGCTCTATGACCAGTATTCAAAAGCTTACGCCTGAGTGGCGCGTTGTTGTTGTTAGCTTACATGCTTGATTCAAAAAGGCCATATAGGAATGCGCAGAATGTTTAAGTACCCAGAGAAGGGAATTTCCCCGGAAAAGACTCGTGACTCGAAAATAAAGTTGTAGTGCGCTTATTACGATGGAAGTAGAAGCAATTAAAATGAGGTGTCGTTAAAAGTAATTTAAAAAAGTTAAAAAATTAAAATATGATTTAAGAAAGTTAAAAAATTAAAATATCATATATATATATATGGTAGAGTCTCCCTTAACTGAAATTAAGTCGTAAACATGGTTTTAGGTAGAAAATAATTTTTTTATGTGAAATGATGCAGAGTGATTTACAGTATGTATTCATACCTTATGTGATACAGTTATTAAAAAAAACGAAACATGTTTACAGACACTGGTGTTATTAAGTAACTTTTTGAAAAAGAGTGGAATTTCATTTTATGCTTTCTGTTTTAATTAATGGAAGTCCCACTTTTTTATTGTTGTACATTATTACTTTTATATTATTAAAAAAATATAACTTATATAACATAATCATGTATACTAACTTATACATTTTAATAAATTTAAAATCATCAACTTGTTAATGCATTGCAACAACCCAACAATTAATTTTAATAAACAACATTAAGAAAAATTAAAAACTTGAATTGTTAATATATTTAGTTATTTAGAAAATGTATGTATGTATAATTATGAAATGTAATGGGACATGTCCCATTTCTCTCACTGCAGAATATTCTTTTAAAATGCTTACCACATGAAGCATGTTACATTTAGGCTTAATTTGATTGTTAGCTTATAAACACTATATCTTTGAGTTTATTATATATTTATACTATTTTCATTTTACAAATAATATGACTGAAAAAATCATTGAAAAAATAAGAATTTGTACTTACTTCTGAGTTATAAAAATAAGGTTATCTGTTTTTAAACACAAACAATACTGTAGCTGGTGTAGCAATTAGAATAAAGTGAAAGGCTATAGCTGCTCCATCTAGTGGAGAAAATAGAAATAAATTCTAATATTTTATTTAGACATAAATGCAGCTGTCCCATTTCTCCCCTATAGGATTCATTAACATTTGTGCATAAAAGTACTGGTTTGGATAAGAAAAAAATGTTTTACAGATCCAATCTTCAAAACTTTTCAGGTTCATTACGATTTTGGTCTGAGGAATATTCTCTCCGTTTTGAGAACCCTAGGAGCTACGAAAAGATCGAATGTAAACAACACGGAATCAGAAAGTGCAATTGTGATGCGGGTATTGAAAGACATGAACCTCTCTAAACTGGTAAGAATTCATTATGAGTTGTTATATTTCTTAACCCACTTTCATTCGTAAGCGGAATAGCCCGCACACGACAAATGTAAATTATTACCAGCCTCGGACCAATACGCTCGCTACGATGCTCGGTAATTATGTGGAATATTCCGCGGCTTATGATACGAGAATGGATCCAAAAAAAGTTTACAAGAGTAATAAAAATTATTTATTAACATTGGACAGAAAATATAAAAGGGAATTATCTGAAACAAGGTTACAACATACTTGCCGATCACGTTTCCACATAATCACCAAATCTATTTAGGCATTTATCTGAACGCCGGCCAACTTGTTTAACCCGGTTTGGGAGAAATCAGTCCTGGACATTGAGCCAGTTCTCGACAACGGTTTTCACATCGCTCTCTGAAGAGAGCCTTGTTCCAGATAAGTGTTCCTTCAATTTCGCAAAAGGGAAATAATCATTGGGCCATAGTGAAGTTATCTGACGCAAACGCCTTGGCATGTTGAGTGATGGTGTCATCTTCCTGCATGACAATACCCATACTGCTCTCAAAACTCAAGAATTGCTGCGAAAGTTCAAGTGGGAAGTCTGGAGCCCAATATGGGTTCCGAACACTTATCTGGAACAAGGTTCTCTTCGGAGAGTGATGTGAAAACAGTTGTCGAGCAATGGCTCAATGGACAGGACGTGATTTCTGCCAAGCCGGGTTAAACAAGTTGGCCGGCGTTCAGATAAATGCCTAAATAGATTTTTGGAAATGTGATCGGCAAGTATTCCTCTTAATTCCCTTTTGTATTTTCTGTCCAATGTTAATAAATAATTTTTTTATCACCCTTGTAAACTTTTTTTAAAATCCATTCTCGTAATCGCCGTACAGATTCTCATTTGCAAGTAAGTGGAATATTCCGCATGCGACGAAGGCGAATTATCACCAACCACGGAATAATGCTCTCACGACGATGCTTCGGTTGTCATGTAAAATATTCCACAGCTTATATAATTGAAAGTCTTCGTGTATGGATTCCCACTTGCATTCGCTAGTGGAATATTCCGCACACGACAACTGCTAATTATCACCAGCCAATGAATAAAAAAGTGCACTCACGAAGATGTTCAGTTATCATGTGGAATATGCCATGGCTGGTAATAATTGACAGCCGTCGTGTGCGGAATATTCCACTTATGGATGCAAGAGGGTTAAAGTGCACTAATGCATAATTTTCGTCTAAGTACTTCAAAAAAGAAATATACAAAACAAAAGCAGTGGAGTCTATCTATTAATTTGATCCTTAAAATAACTATTTTATTTAAGCAACAGAGAAACACGACTGTAATGGATATTTTAGTCGTGAACTATTTTATTTAGGCACTCAGTGGATGCCAAAGATAAAAGAGGACCGAACAAGCTAGATTACATTGTTTTTTGCACGTGAAAATTTCAGAAAAATGTTTGTATCCAACCGATGGGAGAAAAAAAAACGCAGCAAGACTTGCTGCGGCTGGCTTCTACGTAATTTCTTAAAAATGCAGATTGATTTGAAGATAAATGAAGCATGAACTATTTGCATTTAGCGAAAATTTTAAACACATTTTTATGGCATATATTACAAATGTATATATATCACACAAAGTTAAGGAGACTGTAGTCTAAGACAAATTAACTTGCAATTATAAAAAGTTAATCGAGAATTCCACTTTCATAAAATAAACCCAGATTTCCAGATATTCGGAAATAAAAGAACCAATTATAAATGGTTTATCGCGTTGAAAATAAGTGAGTTTCTGTTACGCCGCATATGACTTGTAATGTTGTCATTCACGCAACTTGCTTCTTACGCTATTGTAAATATGTAAAATGTGCTATTGTAAATATGTATTCCATTCAATCTGTGCTGTATAATTCATCTGGTGTACTCTTATCTTCCCCTTAATCCTTTCATGTTCATTGCATGTTTCGTTTTGAAAATTACTAAATTTATTTCAAAAATGAGTGTTAGACATGTAGCTTATCATAAATATACAAAGGAAAAATATTTAGCAATTTTTCTTTTCAAGAAATGTGTGGTTTCACAGTGAAACTAATGAACGGTAAAGGGGTATATTTCTTCCGAATAAGTTATCATCGAAATGCAATTTAAATTATGTATTCAATTTATAAGTATACATGAGTATTCAGGACCTTCATAAAATTCAATATTACTTTCGAAGATTCAATTATAAAAAATGTCAATTTGTGCAAGAACCCTCATCATTTAGCTTCTCTTGGAGATCGAAAGCAATTTAGCTCTTGCAATGCCTATAACTTTGTGAATACTAACGGTACTGAACTGGAATTTTATATAAGTTGGCCTATGTATCTGACTGATAAGTTATGAAAGAAAAATCACGTTACTTTTCTCACGTGCGCAGTAAGAAAATGCTCAATGTGTGGTTTCCCTGCGCAACCAGTGAACGCGAAAGGGTTAATTTACTAACAAAGAGCCCCCTGTAGCGAATCCCTTTTGCACCCCCCATGTTCTGTTGCTTAAATGACTTGTTTCTGTATGCTTACTTTCATTCTTGCCAGATATTTTTGAAACACCCTGTATAATTAATGCTTGTCTCTTCCAGATCGACGAGAACGAGCCCCTGTTCCTGTCTCTCCTGAACGACCTGTTTCCCGGCATCCGAGACCACAAGAAGGGAAACACGGAGCTGGATGACGCCATCGATGTGCAGGTGAAAGAGAGCGGCCTCGTTTCCCACCCCGCATGGAAGGTGAAACTGGTGCAGGTAGTTGGAGATACACTGTGACACATTTAATTTTTTCGAAAATGGAATATTAGGTTCTTGCCGAGCTTTCTTCCTTAGAAAAAATGTTGTTTTGGAAAGTGCTTGCTTTTCATTTTGCGTGCATGTAAGCTTTCTAAAATGTATCGCTGATGTAGTATTGATATGTCAAGAAGTGAATTTAGTGGCATATAAATTATAGAGCATGGACATAAATTATTGTCCATGTAAGCTTTCTAAAATGCATCGCTGATGTAGTATTGATATATCAAGAAGTGAATTTAGTGGCATATAAATTATAGAGCATGGACATGAATTATTGTCCATGTAAGCTTTCTAAAA